>JAZGTK010006571.1:0-20641 GCA_036877625.1 Ambastaia sidthimunki | reverse complement strand
ATGGCTCAGTAGATTTAATAGAGTTCTCAGTCATGTTTTATTAACGTATCTCCTGAAATTATTTGAAAGAATAAAAATAGACACAAATGAAGCAATTGATGACATATAGCGAGATTGGAGAGTGGAGCTATAAAGATTAGCTCTGATAATTTGGGCTAAAAATGTATAAGAAATGTTGGAGTTTATTTTGAGATTTTTGATATCTTGGCGGATTTAAGCACATTAATACAGATATTTTTGGGATCTCCCATCAGATATTTATATAAAATTCACTGATATTAAAGAGGTGATGTTTATCATTTGCGATGTTTATTTGCTGTGGCTATGCGCTCTTCCCTGACCCCTCAGCAAAGCAAACTAAGGTTGTGTCCTGCTCAGCCGGGGTTCTGGGTGGTCTCCAGCTGTGAGCGCAGGATCTTGGCAGGGGTCGGCATGCAGATTGTGCTCTGCTGCCCTGGCCACAGATGTTTGGAATGTGGGGAGATGGTAGCTGAGCCCATGCATTGGGACTTGTCCTCTCTATGTGGACAGATGCTCTGAGACTGACTTCCTGAGCCATCCTGACCCCCAGAGGCTGCTGGGAAATGGAGGCGTTGAACTCCAGCTGTGTGTTTGCTCCCTCATTGGCCAGCGCTTCTGCCCATTTATCAGTATCTTTGAGTCGAAGCCGATGCCACAATCAGTTATCGATCTCCAAAAGCACCCGTCTGTCAGTCATTGAGTGTCAGATTGCAATGATGTATTTAAATGCATGCTTTGTTTGTTTCGTTTACCATCTGTGATGTTCATTTGTTCTCATTATAAATAAGGCTATGAAAGCCATCTGTTTGTGTTCCATATAAACTGGTAAGTTACTTGCTGTCATAACTGAGCCATTGAAAATGAACCACGGTGGCATGTGTCCATACTGGACAATTAGAACCAACTTTAACAAATGCTGGTCAGGCGTGTTACAAGGTCCAGACTGGTGTGTCTGGTCTATGCTGTCCCAAAAGCCACTCTTGGGTCATATTAAAAGCGCCTGTGGGGAAGTTAGACATCCAAGCATGTTTCTGCATTGCATCAAGTCAGTTGGAATTGCTTGATAAATTGGCAATTAAATTTTTGAAGCAGTGTTAATTTAAATACAGTCCTCTTGCTTGTCTAGAACTTCTGTCCACTGGGGTGGGAGAATTTGTGCTTTATATTTGCACATGCTTGTTTAGCGCCCAGTTTTCCCCACAGTTCCCTGTTTTCTGGAGTTCAGCTGCTCATTTTTGGAAAATGCAACCTTACAGAGAGCCAATAAGGAGACATAACTTCTCTCTAATTGCCCTCTGATTTGTCAGCCATTACAGAAGTCTTGGAAGTCTGTTATACCCCTGGGTCTGGTCGCTCTTGATCATTGGTTAGGTCATGAGTTTGCATCAGCCTGGTGGTTCATGCACCCAAAGTTGTCTTCCTAAAAAGAGATAATAGGCATAACTGGAGCTGAGACAGATTAGTCAATTATACCAGTCGATTGACTGATGAATCAATAATAAGATGTTTATCCTGTTGCATGCACCACTGAACCCTGATCAGAGCCTCACACTGGGCAGACATTTTGTTTATTTCTGTTGTACATTTGCTTACCACCTGTTTGTCTTGTTTTGAAAATTTTGCAACTCTTTCTCTTTTCTTTTTAAAGGGCACAATAGATCCTCAGTGCGTCGTCTGGGACTACGGAAACCCGTAAGTCAAATAATTGCAACCCTACAACACACACACAACTACACGCACAATATCTCCTCAACTCTGTCACAGACTTTCTGGCATGTTTCAGAACTCATTATTTGTGTTTAACCCAGTTGAGAATGTTTCCATGTCAGTGTTTATATTTGCAGATTTAAATTCATGAATAATTTGAGGTCTCAGTAATAAGAAGTCTGTGACACTGTGTTAATTAAATTAATGAGATGAAATAGACACTCAGTGTTTCTCACCTCAAGCGTCAAAGTTAAAATCTGCCACTCAGTTCCTGCTATTTAAGACAAAATGTCTTGAAACTCATGATTTGATTGCTGTAAGATCCCTTTTAAATGACTGACAGACATTTGGTACAAAGTGTCTGTTTTTAAGGACACCTGGCAACACAGTTGATAGAGGGGTTTGATTTGTAAAGCTCCCCCTGCTGGCAGAACTTTCCAGTAACAGTCTCATTGTCTAAATGTGAAGGGAAATGCCAATTATATCAAACATGCAGTTGTAGTTTTAGTCATCTGTAGCTCTTAGTGATGCAATTTCCTCTGTTGATATGCTCTGGTTGAGTCTTTATGTCTGTTTATTTAGGAGCTTTGAGAGCGCTGCATGTATTTTAGTTCACGCACTGTTTGTATTTGTGGCAGAAAACATCTGCGCTCTGAGTCTGTTTATATCAGGGAGGCGATACAAAAGAGTTTCTGAAGCATCATAAAGAAGGTGAGAGAAAAAATAAAAAATGTGAGAAGGAAGAGAGAAAGAACATCTACACGGAAAATACATTCAGATTGACAGCGATTTGCAGTCATTAATTTACAGTGAGCATTTGTGATTCGAGGTGACAGAAGCAACATCAGTTGGTGTAGTGACAGTGTTGAGCAGAATTTAATTGTATGCAAATGAGCCGTAATGCAATGTTGCTTCTACCAATGGGAATTAACTCATGTGGAGCTCAAGTAATCACTTACTGACACAGTCAGATGCTGTTGCTGAGCAGAAACACATAGCAACCAACAGTACAAAACTTGCAGACTTTCAGCACAGAAAGCATTGCAAGATTTGTGTGATTTTAGTTTTGCAATTGTAGTTTTGCAGCATCGCATTTCTGACGTGCGAGAACGGACCTGCGAGTGAGGCACCTGTGGAACGATGGATTGTTCTGTTGTGTGCATTCGGCTGTGCGAATATTTCCATTTGTGCAACTCCCCACCGATACGCCATGCCTCACGCATCATTAATACACACCAGGAGGTGGTCGGCACGGCAACAGGCAGACCTGGCTAGGCACAAAAATGACGGGTGGTAATTACTGAAGCAGAAAAACTCTTCTATCTGCAGACCGCAAAGTCAATTAACGCAAAACCTGATTACCTCTCCTTCAAAATTACATTCCAAAGCATTCAGAGATGAATGCGCTACTGTGATTAAAAAGCAGCGAGATATAGAAATGTTATCACTATTATAAATCCAAACATGGCAAAATTGCATCAGACACTGAGAGAGAAGATTTATACTTTATACCATTTTGCTGAGACAATTAGTGGACCTCATAGTTTTGTTTTTTGTCTTTCAATATAAATGTTTGTTTGGTTGTTCTTTTTGTTTTTTATCCTTTCGTTTAAACAATTCCCAGCATCAGACTTTTTAAGACTGCAATCATTTTCCTTACATCTGTCCCGTTCGCTCTCCCTCTTTTATTGTTGGCTCCTTTACCACAATAGAATGGTTTCTAATTGCTTCCAGCTCTGTGTAGTTATTGTGCTTTGCTTTTGCATAATCAAATAAAACATGCACTGTCTCCCTTTTCTGTGAATACATTTATTCAAAGCAGGCATCGCTCCCTCACGCAGGTTCAGTCTCCAAGATCACACTCACTGTGTTTAGCTTAAAGAAAATGAAAAATCAGCTTGATGTCCAAACCTGTTTGACTTCTTCCATAAAACTCAACGAAAGAGCAACATCCAAGCAGCACATTAAATGAAAAAAGGATTCCGGGCCTTTATACAGATAAATAAAAAATGCATTTCTCAGTACGCTACAATTTGTTTTAATGCTTAAAGCCAATAACAATTATTTATTCACAGAAGTTTTTTTTAAGGACAACTACTTCAAAAACAACCCAGAGTACTTGAAGAATTCAGAGAGGGAAAAAGTCTGAGTCTGCGTGAACTTTGCACTGTTCGGGGCTTGTAATCATAAATTCTCTTTTATGTACGGAAGGACCTTACCAGACTTTCCCTTTTTAAGGTTTTCTTCCAGAATTCACAAACGCCCGAGCTTTACTCTGCTACGATCACATTAAATCACACTTAATCCCTCAAACCAAATCTAAACTCTCCACGGGGTATTTTTAATCACACACAGAAAAAAAGAGGCATGGCGCTAAGCAACAAATTGCTTTTGATTATGATAACATAATGGATGTGCTATATGTGCTGTGGCTGGGTAATGGTTTCACGGATGCGTGGCCGTGCAGCTGTGACGTGTGAGGGGATGTGAGGGGATCAGAATCGGTCTGTGTTGTATTCGTTAGCTGTTAATTTGTTTTGAGTGAAGCTGTGTGGAATTGTTTGCATGCGGAGGGGCAGATTATGTGCAGTTAGGAGATCTGCATTGATGTTGTAAATAGAGCGTGATGATGTTGCAGGGGCTTATGGGTATTGATGGAGCTTGGGAGTGGTTTTTGATCAAAAACGTTTTTATTAGATCGGCCTGTTTTACAGTCTGTTTTAAGCAGTTATGATGCACTACAAAGAGTTTAAAAGAGATTTTTGGAGCCAAAATAAAAGGAATGGTAGCATTTTACCGTGTTACCTACATTATGGCTCTGTTCCAAAATCTGTTCCATAGCAACATACGTTTGTCAATACAAACAGATCACCACACAGCATTCTTTCTTTCTCTCTCCCTCCCTCCCTCCCTCTCTCTCTCTCTCTCTGTCTCTCTCTCTCTTTTTTAATTACCCTTCTCACACTTTCTCTCCCATATATCACTGTGTTTCTCTGTCTGACCTTTGTTTGAAGTGAAACTGGTTTCTGCATGATTTCCTTCATCTTAATGCCACCTTCACTTCCAGCTGGCCTGACCTCCCTTCTCTATCTCCCTGTTCCTCCGTTCCTCTCCCCCACTGCAAGTTTTTGTCCCTCACCCTGTGCTGATTTTGCCTCCACGTATCCTGCTGAACATTCCCCATCCTGTTTCATCCAACCATTCCTGATGTTCTGTCTCACTCTTTATTATTTTTCTTTCCTTCAGTTTCTCACTCTGTCTCTCTGTTTATCTGTGGGGATTGTTAATTGCCAGCAGGTTATTTTGCCCTTTTCTGTGCTGTTGGAAGCCTTTGGTCTCTCTCTGTGAAAAGGACAGAGCTTTTAGCGCTTCACATGAGATGAGGAGCATGTGTCCCCAAACGGACACACACACACACACACACACACACACACACAGTAGATGTGTGAAATCAAACCTAATATTCTCAATTAATGTGCTTTAATGCTTTGAACCTTCATGACCAGGCAATTTTACACTTTGGCGACGTCTGCCTTCATAACTCATAAACTACTACAAATAATCCTGACATTTTATGTATATACTATCATTGTTTCTATATTGAATCTGCTAAATTAATTAACTTTTCCCTTTTTTATATGATACAAATTATTATTTCTGTCAGGAATAATGTGTGTTTAAAGCCAAAATCAAAATCATTTCTTACTAAAATATATGCCTGTTCAAATAGATATTTTAAATAAATAATTAAATTTAGGGATTAGATTTTAATGCCAGTCATACAATTTTAGTTTCCAATAACTGCTGTTACACTGGTCTTCAATCTCACAGCCATAATAAATTCATGTACATTAGCCATTAGCAACAATGTAAGCATTTGTCATTCAGTTTAAATGTAGCCAGTAACCAGAAATAAAGTATGATAGTTTAAATTCTGAGATATAAAACTTTTTTTATATCTCTAAATATTTATTGTTGCAAATGTTTCACAAAGTTAAGTTTTCCTAGTACTTTTTTTCCCAGGCAGAGTTACTGTACTCTACTGAGCATGTGCGGAGAAATTGTTTTCGCTTGGGCGTGACTAAAAACATTTAGAGAACATTACAATTGCCCTGTTACAATGTCCTCTGATATCCCCAGCTCTGCAGTGAACAATGCTGTGACACAGTTTCTGTATAAAACAATGTAGAGAAAAGTTCTAATCCACAGGAAATGAGAGCAGGAGACAGAATGGGATCGATGAAGATCATAGACGAACACAATGGCCCGTGAACAGTCATCTCTGATGTCTGGCTTTCATTCTTCAACACCAGCAGCTGGAGAAGCCATTGTGTTTGAACTCAACGTCTTCCTTTAAGTTTCTTTAACTGGGTGGGAATTACAAAGTTTTTGCCTTTGGTTGAGACACAGTGTTAATCTTTTTTAAATTGGTTTGATCTTGCCACTAAGGGCACAGAGGAACTTTTAGAGAGAAAATGGGTGTAAGCAAAAAGAAATTACATGAAGTTGTTTTTGAATGAAGCCTGAGAGACAATCGTGTTATTGTTTCCGTAGAGAAAAAAACAAGGTTCCCACGCGGATTCCTATCACCAATTTAATGAGAGAAAACAGACTATTTCTGTATGTTTGTGTGTATTTGTGTTGAGCTCAAATTAGTTACACACTATAGCTCACACACTTACTGCTTATTGAGACTTTCTTATAGTTTGACTCTTCTTGTTTCTGGCTATCCTTCTGAGTCTATAATTGTAGTTTGTGGGCAGCTACTGAGTTGTATGAACTGAGAGTTTTGAAGAGACATCTGAGAGGCTGAGGAAGGGGAGGGTCCTTCTTTAATGTGTTTATAACCTAGTAAATGGGAAATGGCTCCAGAGAGCCACAGCCAATAGAAAATAAACCATTCCAGAGAGCAGCAAGGAGAATATGTCCTACAAAGGCACTTTGTTTACTTCTGTTATTCGCGTCCCCTTGGCTTCCTTGTGTCATTTTGTAAAGTGGAGGACTATGAATCCCTGAGGCTAAAGCTGAAAGAGGACAAGAAATAAGCTGAAGCTATGCTAACACTCACCTTTTTCTTTATATTTGTAATGTTAGCATTCTAAGAACATATGGTTTTAGCTTCAGGGTAATGGGAATACAGACTTGTGCCCTAGAGCATGGTCATGGCAATTCACTGCTTTCCTATTAGGAACTAAGTAGCCTTCCACACAGAGCTTTCCAAAATTGAAAGCTTTAATCTGATTGGTTAGCATTACACAATTTTGGCAAGTCAGGATAAACAGATTTTTATCACTCTAGCGTGAAATAAAGTTGAGTTTGTAGGTTGCAGGGCCTTTAAAATGAGTGCCTCTGGGAGAAAAAAACTAGTTACTGAACTTTCAAAATAACTGGCTTTTGTTGAAGTTTGTGAAACATATGTTGTTGCTTAAGTATGGAGTGTTTCAGTGCAATGTCTTACTCGCATTCCACCCACAGTCCAACTTAAAGTTATAGTTCACCCCAAAATAATAATTGTCATAATTTGCTCATATCGTTTCAAACCTGTATTTCCTTAATCTTTGTAACACAGAAGGAGATGATAATATGAACAGCCAGTTGGGTAGATTTAATAAAACTGCAGTGCGTTATAATTTAATTTAAATGACAGAATGATGACTGAATTGTTCTTTTTGTGTGAACTATGCTTTTAAGCAGATGCGAGTGAGTTAGAACTGTACTTTACCATGTGTATTCAAGTAGTTATTTTTTTATGGGTGAACAAGCCTCTTTTCAATCCAAATAAAGCTCATTATGGCAAATCTGCTGGATTCACAAACATCTGCCTGATGCAGCTAATGGACTGGAAAGCTGGGAGTAAACTGAAGTTTAGTTTAGGGGGATGTTTATGTACATTTTTAGTAATCATGGCAGCAGTCTTTGTAATCAGACAAAGTCATTTCCAGTGTAGTAAACCAGGGGTACATCTGTGAGCAGAAGAGTGGATACATATTCGAGACACCATCTTCAAGCATTGTTTTAAGCTATTTGCCATAAAAAGTTTTGTTTTAAAATTAATTACATTCTTACAGTGAATTAATTACAGTCCTTTCAGTCAGCATATATTGTATACAACCAGATTGTAACTGTAAATGTTTGACTGGTTAGCTGGGTAGTAAATGTAAATGGATAGCCGGGTAGTGCCATTGCCTGGAGCTGTCCATGGTGCTGAATCAGTTGAACTCCACATGGTGCTTTATACAGACAGAGATTTAGTGTAATCAACGACTAATTATCATTTGATTGTGACTTTGAATGTAGTAATTAAATGTAGAATAATTTAATCCAAAACCACCCCATAGCTATAATTAGTCATTGTGTTAAAAATTGATGACAGTGGAAGTTGTAAACAAGAGTCATTTATTTAATATTTTAAGGAAACATGGAAGAAGTTCCATGTCACACAAGTTGCCAGTCAATCCGGTTGACAACACATACAACATGTGCAAACACAATGCTAATCACCATCATCACTATTCTAATTCCTCATCATCTTTTATTTATATATATATGTGTGTGTGTGTGTGTGTGTGTGTGTGTGTGTATGTATATATATGTGTATGTATATATATGTGTGTGTGTGTGTGTGTGTATTTCTGCTGTAGAGTTTGGGTACAGTACTAAAGGCACACTGTGATTGGTTGGCTTTAAGTGGGCAGTAGTCAGCCACAATAAGCATGCAACATATGGCTTGACTGTATGCTGATGGATACAGCTTTGCCTCTGTGAGTGTTCTGATTCTTATGATGACTCCTAGACTCATTACACTTTAATGGATTTCACAGAATGCATGTTCAGCATGTTCAGATGTCAGTCCCTGACATTTTGGGACAGCTTCCCAAACGCTTTCTCTAAAAGAAGGAAATAAAATGCATGTACAACAGAAATATGTAATAAGGAAAATGTCATTTAAAGCCTCTTTGTGAGACATTAGCACATCTTGAGTTTAGGCACGGATAAAATCATTCCTTCTGCAGGATTCATCTACACAAACATACCACTGAATGTGTACGTGAACACGTGCTTCTCCATTGATTCATTTTGAATCTGTGTTACTGTGTTTGTGAATGTGAGTGCATAGTTGATTTAAAGGATTATGTTGGGAGTTGGCAACAGAGCCTCATGCAAACCCAATGGCCTTCTGTGTGTGTTTATTTTAAAATGTTTTTCTCAGTCACAACTGCAGCACAAGCTGGCCACGGCAGCATGTTTACAGTTCAGTGTTTTAAATGCCCATATGTCTGTCCCATCTGTCTTCTAAAACACTACCTCTGTTTCAATGAGAAATATGCAGTGATGAAGTTAGAGTCACAAAATACACATAAAGAAACAAGTTTTAGCATAATGGACCACATTGTGTGTGTGTGAGTGTGTGTGTGTGTGTGTGTGTAGACAAATTAGAGATGCTCTATATTTTACTTCTATATTTGTAACAGTAATTCCATGCCTTTAGTTATTGTGCCCCAATGTTTTCTAACATGTAAACTTGGCAGTCTCTGTGTTTGCATTAACAGGCATCCCAATCTCAATTTTCTTCTCCCAATCAATTTCTCTTGTTGGACCAGCAGCAGTATTAACACATAAACAGTAACTGAAGCCCTGATTTTACAAGCCCTGTATGGAAACATACACATTCATTCTGGGTTTGCATGGATTTAACCCATTTCCGTTTTCCAGATAGCGGAAGCTGGGGCTGGGAATTTGACCTTGCCACTAGCAGCTTTTCTGTCCAATGACCCAGAATCCTGTGCTGCTCACTGGGGCAGAGCTTGTTTCAGAGTGGCATGGATAAATAACTGGATGGTGTTCCAAAACCCCTCTTGCTAGGTAGTGCTAGGAGTGGGATAGGTGCTTTAATCTGGTTATGGGATGGATGCTTCAAGTTCACCTGTTGGGTGAATGCAGGTAGCCTAAACTAAAGTTGCTTTGGATAAAAGCATCTGACAAATAATAAACTAATTGAAATTATACTGCTTGTAGGATTATTATTGTACATGACCTGCACCTGTTTTAGGAAACAAATCACAGCGCTGTTATAGTTAAAGCCTCTTCACACAGGTGGATGTTTACTGTATGATGAATGCATGGTGGGATGTTTTTGGCATGTGGTTCAAGGCAGGAATCTGGTTTATAGACTGGTGAACTCTCTCTGCACCTGCTTGTTATCTGAAAATAAGCTTAGAGTTCTTTGTAACAAGACCGTGACTCAGACTCTCTCCCACTCAATGGATCTTTTTAGTACACAAGAGTAGAAAATGATAGTAACTTCGTAGTGATTCTTAATAGTAAAATGTAGGATCTTCTGTCCTTGCTGTGATATCGTAACCTTGGTGACCCTGATCACCTCCCGTCTTTCCCTGTAATGAAGTGAGACAGTAAAGCTGTAAGTATCTTAAGAGTAAAATGAGCTGAACTGGGATAATGTGGTATCCATCTCACTAGAGGAGCTGTTCCATGTGCTATTATCTGTCTTACCACGTTAAGACCTACATCACACTCTCTCTCTCTATTCAAGGTTCTCACCCAATCTGTCTCTCTCTCTCTTCCTCACATTTCTAATCTACTGCCCACTTCCTGCTCATGTCGTCACACACACATTTGGTAAGCTTTACTTGGCAGTATGTGTGAGTTTGTCTGCGTGTGTATGTCCTAACAAATTAGTGACTAAAAATCGTAACACCTGCATGTTTCCGGTTGTTTTGTGTGGGGGTTACTTAACCATACATTGGGGACAAATTTGTACCCAAAAGTCAGGATAACCTGACAAATCCAAGCAAAATCTTGTTTTGATGACATCCTCTTTTGTAAAAATAGGAAGATGTAGCAAAGGTAAATTGTAAACATGCAGAAAAGGGTTAATTAGTTAGTGTTTATAACTAGCTGTGTGCGCGTATGTGTGTGTGTGTGTCGGGGGCAGGGCTCTGAGGGCAGGGGATAGTGCAGGGTGTTAGTGTGTCAGTCGAAGAGCCAACAGATTGAGTCTCAGCAAGTGCCCATCTGCTTGCATACAGCATCTGTACTCTGAGTGTGGGGAGTTAGACTACGCCACAGTGGTGAGTACATGTTCGGCACTTACCTGTGTTGTTTATCTCCAGTAAACAAAATGGCAGAATGGAGTTACAAACTACCTGGATGGTCCTGTTGAGACAGACCAATAGAGAAGATTTCTTGTGTATGCATTGGTTGCGTGAAAAGTCAAGAGTCAGGCATTTAATAAACTCATGTTTGTCTCTCATTATGTAAAACATCTTCCTCTTAAACAAATCTGTTTTTATTAGTAGAAATCTCAGCTAGATGATGTATTTGTATAATATAATATTTCAAGTTATTGTATACCTGTCCAAAGATTAAAGTTCAGACTTTAAAGATCTTTGAATTGTTATTTAGAAACTGTCATGTTTACATTGGTAGAAACATCATACATATTGAAATAGCCTCTAGTCTAGCCTTTATAGGTTTTTGTGTACAGGACTGCTTGATTTGACCCTGTTCTGCTGTTGTGTTGTGTCTCACTGTGTTTAACCAGATCCATGCTAATATATGTGCCATTAAAAACAATATAGGTTATTATTCCAAGCTCTCCACCAATTTGGTCAGATAACTGAAGGATTAATGTGACTTAAATACCATTATTATTGCTATTATAATGTGCATTTATTATTGCTGCTAACACGGTCAAAGTTCTCTGGGCATTTTCTCCTAGATGTTGCCTAGCATCATTTCAGTCAGTACATCAGGAGGAAAGCTAATCTCCCTAAAGAAGCTTAACAATTATCACCAGGAAAGCAAAGGTGACAGGGCAATGACAAACACTTTCCATTCATTCAGATGTTATGAAGGTTTTCAAAAAATAGCAACCCCGAATCAGCCATTTTTTAGAAGTGTGGGTTTCTGCAAGTATGGATGAGGGCTTGATCTTTCATACTGGTTGGAGAACTTCACTGACAGATGTTTTTTTTTTGAGTCAGTGCTTTGATTTCCTGCTTCGTGCCGTGGTTCAGGTCTCAGGCATCATAAAAATGTATCACTCTGTTTGAGTTTGCTCTTTCTAGATCAGTAAACTTCTCAGTTTCACTGAAGTATCAATACTGTTATAGATGCTTCTGCTACAGTTCTTTGGGCAGAATAAAGAGCTGATGTTTCTCTCAATTTAATCTTCTTGTTGTGTAGGAGAAAATGATGAGCTGTTAAAGATTGTTTTTGTTGTTATATCCAGTAGGTGGGTACAGTAAAACTTAATTCCAGTGTTTGGACATGTGGGCTTTATTCCCCACCCTCAGTTTTTGCCTGTGTCTTGAGTGTTTACCTGATCCTCAGATGTTCTTCTCTGAGTTTATCTGGTCCACAGGTGTTCTCCTTAGAGTTTACGTGAACCTCAGATGTTCTCCTCAGAGTTTTCCTGTCCATCAAATGTTCTTTCAAAACATATTCATAATTTGTTTTATTACTCTATTGGTTATGAATTATTGCCTGCCAGTTATGAAGGTCCAGAAGATTTCTCAATTGCATGATTTATACAGTGAAAAGTATGACACACTAAGTCTACTCGAAGTGTATTTCCTCTTCTTTATACTTATTATTCATCTCTCACTTCTTTCTTTTTTCTCATTTTTTTTCTTTTTTCATGCTCCCAAAATTATTCTCTGAACTCTCTCTCTCTATATATATTCATAGAGGGTAAATTTAGCTCATATTGCAGGTGCCTGTGACCAGATTAGAATTAATAGCCTTCCTGAATTAAAACTGTTCCTCACACGGATTAGTCTTCGACGTCCACATTTAATTTCTTTGTCCAAGGTGTTTTTTCCGCTTTCATGCTAAATGCGGCTCCAGGTTAACCCGCCACCCTTTGTCAAGACGATGGCTGTTTTTATCCACGATGGTTGATTGCACTTGTCAGCGTATCTCGTGTTTTTATTCCACGCTTTGAGGGAACTCATCTTGCAGTGGATATTAAAAACAAACAGGGAACAAAGTCAATTTAGTCTGGTTTGTAATCTGATCCCCCTGCTGTCAGACTACTGTCACTGCAGATTTAGCCATATAATCAGACACCTAAAATACAAACACAGGCCAGACTGAGGCACACTGCTGGTTTATTAAACCACAGCATGTGCTAATTAAATAATGAAGCTGTGCTTGAATACCAAAAGGCGAGAAATGACTGCTGTGGCATTTCATTCTCCATATGTTAGCTCGTTTGCCCCTGAGTTTAGCATTTATAGTTGCTTTTGTGCATATGTCAAAGAAACATTGTGAGAGAAAGCTGTCAGACACTGACTGCATGTAAAACTTACTCTATTAAATGTCCAGGAGATTTGCTTAATCTAATGATAAATGCATGAGAGAAAGCACTTCAAACACTGGCAGTGAGGCAGACAGGAACAGGTTGGGGGAGTGTTTACTGTACTGTGTAATTTTGTAGAGAGGGAGGATGTGTACACAGTGCGATTCTTTGTTTGACTTGCTATTTGAAGCGTAAGAACAGCTAATGAGGTCAAACTCAGGCCTTTCATTGGTATAATTGTGTTAGACTTATGCAGATTAATGATGAAATGAGATTTTCCCCATTGAAGTTTGGTGCTGGTCATCTTTAAGCTGAAGCTGGCTGAGCAAGTGTGGCTTGTATTATGGTACCATGGTACATTGATGGTTTCTTAAAGCGGTTCTGTGGTACATTTGGTAAATATACCATGGAACTTGTTGGTAGCCATATTCATATAACATAGTGTTTATGATATTCCAAGGCACTGCAAAAAAATTTAAATAATAAATAAAAAATTTGTAATTTCACTTTTTATTGTTTCTGTTACACTTGCAGAGTTTGTTTTCCACCCACATTGATTTGCATTTTTTAAATGTTATTAAAGTCACTAATAGAATAATATTATTTATGACAATGATTTATGATAATAGAATAATATTTATGGTAATGTTGGTTGCTAAATGATATCCAGTATGTGTCAAAAGCAACACATTGTTTGGTTTGTGTTGCTGGTACTTTGTAGGTACAATAAATATAGGAAAAAAATAGTGAAGACATTTCTCAGAAGCATTCACACACAAAACATATGCTGGTGACCAGCCGTGTTGTTTTTTCCAGCTGTGATAACAATGTATGCAAGACGATGCCCTAAAGGATTGAAATTATGCTTTCAGGACAGCGTAACTGTCTCATTCTGAAAGCACAAGTAATTGGATGTTTTCTGATCTAAGCAAAGCATCCGTTTCACCTGCCAAACAATGTTTAAGATCACTAACCCCTCCCGCGTCTCATCTCCATCACCTGCCATTGATTAACATCCCCGGGAGGTTTGCACCTGATGCCCCCGCACTTGATCCCAGACTAACTAGAAATACCCACAATTCCATTCACGCGCCTGTCGGTTCATTTTTGTTTCTGTTGCCGTCTGAGAGACTTTGAGTGCGAGTCAGCTCAGATCAGCTGCCTCTGAAATGTCAATCAGCAGATCAAGGCTAGAGAAAGTCGCACTTACATTTCATTAGGTGGATTTTAATTCATTAACCACTGGCTGTGGCAGCATATGTGTTGAAATTGAGATGTTAAAATTGAATTAAAGACATGCAGATGTGCTGTTGATGCCAGGAACAGTTTTGTCCAATGTGAATAAATACTATAGAGAGGAATCACATGTGGGGTAATTTAACAAAGAATTAACTGTGTGCACAGACACAGTAGTGCTGTTTATTTGCATGTGATCTGATATTCTTTGCTAAGACTGCAAAGCATCACTTCTCAACTGTGATGTTAAATATTAAACAACCTGTCAACAGCTGTTTACGACAACATATAGTAGTAATGAATACAGTAATTAATAATTATAGGACTATATATTTTTATTGCCCATGACTAATTCTTGGGAATTCCTGTCTCAGTTTATGTGTCCTTGAAATTATAGCCTGTATATTTTAGTTTTACTTTTGCTTAGGCTTGCCACAATCTTAAGCTCGTACTGTTTATAATGTGTAAGATATGCAAATGATATACCAGATGTACTCCATTAAAAATGAAATGAACAGTATAAAGAATAAATGCATTGTAATTGTGTAATCATTTACAGTTATGCATTTAGCAGACACTTACACAGTACAACTTACACAACAAGCAAAACTATGGGATGACTGTAATATACATTTACAGTCCTTTTTGAGAGATTCTCCTGTTTAGCTCCTGTAGTATAGTGTTTAGTATATGACTCAAGTCTTTTTAATCTGTTTGCCACAAAAAAAGTGTATTTCACAAAAGATTCGAATTTGTTCACCAATTCATTCATCACCTTTTTAACAAAACAAATGTATATTTTTTTCTATTTTGTTTACGACTTAGAAAAAAGGACAACAAGAGCTGTAATGATTTAAGTTAATGCTCTATGATGTCCTTAAACAAAATTTAAATTTTGTTAAAATTTTTCCTAGTTTTAGTTTTATTTATTAATTTAATTTTTAGACAAACACATAGAAAAGATATATGTCAAGATTTTTTTAAATCTATTTTTATGTTGTATGGGCAATATTACAATACAGAATTTGAGTAAGATAAGTAAATAATTGCAGTGTTTATATCTACTATTTTGTTAAAAATGTTTAAATGATAAAAAGCTTCAAATAGAAGCTTTGTATTTCTGTGTTTAAATCTTATAGAACCATTGTTGCTTGGTGAAGGACAAGTCTAAATACTTCTCTGCAGTAAGAACGTTATTGCACAACTTGTACTGATCCTGGAACATCCATTTAAATGCCTCCTTCAAAACCACAATTGTGATCACATTGTGCATTCTTTCTATTGCCAGCCTGAGCTTGACTGTATCGCCCACATTACAGTAAAAAATCACCTAACATCACAGTCTCATCTGTATCACAGTCACAGGTCTTATTTGACTGCACGTAGTTTGATCTGTCATGTGTGTTTTGTGTTATACACTGTTTGCTGAATCTACTGTATAATAAGGGGTTCCTGACCATCTGGTCTCAGCTGTGTGTTTAATCTGAGGATCAACCCGAATACAGAATTTCAGCTTTGTATTGTTTGCATTGAAGAAATGTGTTCCATCACTTTTGGAATAAAGAAACTGAATTATTTTTCTCTGTAAGGGTTAAGACCCAATTAGTGTGACTATTGGGTACTTTCATATTTATTCATTTGGCAGACGCTTACATTTTTATCAGTACTTGTATTCCCTGGGATCGAACCCACAACGTTTGCGCTGCTAACGCAATGCTCTACAGTAACACTAGCAGAAGGGTAATGAATTACAATGTTATATCTTGCATTTCTGTTATGTATGTGTGCAAGGTTCTGAATTAACATCCACCAGCTGCAAAATGCTGTTAAAACTTGGCTTCCACTAGTCAACTTTATAAAAACTTTATAAGGAACTACTGATGCAAGATTTAAAGACATACAGTTGTCTAATAAAAAACACAGTGACTCACTCATTTTTAGTGGAAAATTTACCATCAGAAGTTTTTGTCCTCCAGGTATTTGAAGTATATCACACATTATTATCAAGCCATCATGGAAAATATGTTTGGAAAAAAATGTTCATGTTTTATAGTGACAACTTTACATAGTTTTAGAAAGTTATCTTTTATATGATGTTGTTTCTCATTAATATGCATGGAGAAAACAACTAAATAATTGCATTATCATGGCAGTAAAATGAATAAAAACTAATGAAAAATGTATTTTCATTGATTTTAAGAAACCTGTACATTTTGTCAGTTCACTTGCCTTTGGGAGGTTTGGCTAAATGTGCGTTTTGAGCTGTGTGTGTGAGTGTGTGAGGGCCAGTCAGAGATGTTTTCCCAGTTTGAGATTTGTTATTGAGTTGTGTAAGGTGATAAAACAGGTCTGAAACACTGAAAGAATGTGAACAGCTGTCCTGTCATAAGCCCCACATTATGCTACACACAGTAATGATACAATCTTCATCAATGTGGGTACAATGTGTTCCCAATTTTTCCCTCCTCACCTCAATCTTCTGTTACTGTATGAAACAGAATCTGCTTCCCTTTCAACATGAGTTTCTGGTAAAGCAGCTATTTTCTGCTTGTTTTTCAGCAGAGTCAGTGATTTGTAGCGGTGTACTGGTTTACTCTGAGGAGGTCAGGAAAATTTGTTTTACTGATGTACTTACTGATTTCAATCCAGTCTGTATCAAAACCTCTGTGTTTTTCTTGTATAACTACATTGTAAAATTACAAAGCAAATTACCTATTGTTTCTGCAGCTAACTCAGGGGTCCTCTGAGAAACCTAATTCCAACATTAATGTCTGTGATTACGGTATATTATGTTCTCACAAAATTTCTCCTAATTTATTTTAACCTCCTTTGAAACCAAAGCTGAATTGCTTTCATTATGAATTCAGTCTTTTTGCCAGATTTCTGGTTAAAATAGCTGCTTGCATCCCATCTGACATAAAAAGCGAATACGTCAATAAGGAGAGTCAAATGTTTAATGTTCTAAATACAGCACATATGCAAGTCTTGATTTTTTAATAGGTTGCATGATTCGTGTATCCAGCGCATATGACCTTTACAAACACTCTATACAACAGACAGATTTTACCACTGACATCCTAATTCTGTTTTTATCAGTACATTAAATCACAGATGTCCTGTGTTAACAATTGTAAGTCAAAAGCCATTTAGACCGTGAATCGGTCTAAGCACTGCTAATTTCTGTTCTTTGTAAGCAAGCTGTGAGACATCAAGGCTATCAAGAAAATGTGTTTGTTGGTTTTCTTTGTGTATTTTTATTAGTATGAGTATGTAGTATGCTGTTAAATGAGTCATTTCTAAATACTAGGAATAGGGTGGAAGCTCACATGTATTGGTGAGTAATCTGAAAGGGGACATCCATGTGGTCTCTGGGTGACCAAAATAATTTGTGGATATATTTAAGTAATTAAAGGTAAAGTTTCCCAGATAAACTGTGTAATCTCCAGGTATATAGCAGACTATTGGATGGAGTGACCGACCAATCAGAATTGAATGTTCCAGAGAACTGTGCAATGAGTTTAACTATATGTATTCAAAAGCATGTTAGTATAATAGAGTTCAATGATTATATTATTTTGCATAATGCACCTTATAAGGACATTGAGTAAAATCAGACTACTGAGAATAAGTAGGTAGTAAGTAGGTATAAATACAACAAGGAGATATTTACTGCCAGGCTACATAAATAAGGAAAATTATGATTATTAAAGCAAGATTGTTATATTATATAATATAGTTCTATGATACCTGGCAATCCACTACACTCAAAGAAGACCAGAGTCACTCTTCTTTCATATCATGTAACGTTTTATTAATTTATTTTTTTTTCTCCCTCTTTGTGTGTGTGTGTGTGTTTGTCGCTATACCCTATCAACAGAGAGGCTGGCGAGGAAAACTGGGACACAGAAAGCTGCCAAACGCTCCCATCGCCGGCAGTCTCCCACACCAAATGTCTGTGCAGCAAGCTGTCCACCTTTGCAGTTTTAGCGCAGAAAGCTAAAGAACCGGTGAGTGATACCTTTGCCTTTATGACATCACACCGTACTTTGTTGTAGAGCGTTTGCACACAGAGGAAGGAGCGGGGCCTGGTGCTCTGGGACCTGTTGGACAGTAGCTGGAAGTCACGGTAACATAAGAATGTTTCTGTAGAACGTTTGGTTGCTCTCCAGAATGACTGAGAAGGTCAGTGTGCTGTCTACTCCACAGATGCTAGACTAAATCGGAAGTGATGTGCGTTTTGGTAATGATTTCGTGGTGAAGATTTGTAAAAGGTTGGGATAGTGGATTGTGACTCACTACGTGGTTGGCGTGACATTTGAGGCTTTGAATGCTGTCCACCCCCATAGTGTGCAGGATTGTACAAAGCACATATTTCAGCAGATGGTTGACCAGGTGTTTAATATATCATGGTATGCATAATGTGTCAGGCTTTGTCTTTCCTGGGCTTTCTCCCAGGTATATTTTAAAATCCAATGAACAAGATTTTTTGTTTTTCTTCTGTTATGAATATTAATCTCACTAAAGCAGCACGTTTGAAAGGATTTGGCAAGGTGTTTTTTTTTTTTTTTTTAAAAAGGCAACAAAATATTCGGCTTGCAATTCAACTCAAACCACTCACTAAAATAAATATTTTGCATATTTATCAACCAACACTACTAACAGTCAGTCACTAATAAGTATGAAAAAGCAGCTAAATAATTTAGTCAAACTGTCAAAAATATTTAAATGTTAATTTTAAATGTTAATTGCAAAATACTTTAATGACTAGTAAGAAAATGTAAGCTCAAGTTTTTGTCATTTTGTCACTATAACTTTAAAAACCTATGCACTAATATAACTTTTGCATATTTTTGCCTCAGTACTAGTGCAACCTTGAAAATGTTGATGTTTTTTTAGTAATTCATATATTTTGTCAAGTTTGTAGTTCATAGTGAATAGATCTGTGTCAACTCTGAATAGTACTTGCTTCTGTGATGTGGCTTTTAGTTATGCAGGTTAATGAGCCTGCAGCTTGTTATATCGAACCCGTGACCTCCTTTCACTTCATGAAAGCGAGAGGCCACTACAGGTCCACCAGCTGCTCAAAACTCTCTGTACTAGCACTGCACGATCCATGCATCTATCTCTCTTTAGATATATCTGTCCATCTCTCTGTATACACATTTATCTCTGTCACTCTCTTGACTGCTTCCCCTCCCCTCACCAACATCACCAATAGAAGGATACTGACCCACTTTAGCTTAGACGAGTGTTTTCCTCTAAAAACTCCCCATTAAAGTGATTGATATGCATGGCAGACAAAGGGAATGCTGGGAGATGGAGAATAGCCCTGAGGAATGAACAATGTGGGGAGGAGAGTGTAGAAACGGCGGCCAGTCAAAATCCACAGGAGCTGGACAACGTGCCGCAGGTCGCCATCATCACTGAAACAAGCTATAGAGAGCGTGCCTGCCAGACATACACATGCAGAGAGAGAGAGTGAGCGAGAGAGAGAAAGTGAGCGAGAGAGAAAAGTGAGCGAGAGAGAGAAGGAGAGAGAGAGAGTGAGACTTTTTGGGGGGTTTCATGTTTTGTTGGGTAACAGTAGTTCTGTTCATTGAAATTACTGAATTACCTTTTTGTTGGTAGGTCTTCATGGTTCAAGATTTTAACATGAGGAACTCAGTAGGATTTAAGAACTAGGGAAGTTCCACATTGTATTAAGTATTATAAAGGGGGAATTTGCAGAGAGACCATAGCCCACACTTTGACAGCCAGTGATTTAAAGAAAGGTTTCCTGGCAACACACTTATGAATTGTGGGCTAATACCCTCTGCTCTGTATAGTACTGTTGAGACTGTGGTTGGCTATATTAAGCTTGTAATTCATGAATTCTCTTTGTCTTTTTTTTATTATTTACTGAATGTGTTTCTGCCCTCAATCACACCTAAGGGGAAGCACTAAAAAAAGACATTAAGACCTGCTCACGGTACCTTTTATCAGCCCAGAGCTACATTTACATAAAACAGCCTTTCTGTCCATGTTAAGTGAAAGTTTTTCGTTTTCTTAAATTAATTCTCCATCAGCCCTGTATGGACAAAAATGAAATAAAAAACGTGCAAAATTGCCAATGCACATTAGATGTGTTCCAAAACCGAGTGAGCTGCCTGTCTAGGCATCAGGCACATACCCAAAGCAAACACTGTTCCAACACTGTCTAGGCAGACAAATTGTGATGTCTTCCAAGACATCTCTGTTTGGCAAATACCTGTGGCAGAATTGTGTATATCCTTCTCAGGTTTGGCGATCCCAGAATGCATTGCAACCAGCTAAGTGAAACTTTATCCCAAGCGGGATGCATGGATCGAGAGTGTT
>JAZGTK010006570.1:0-20641 GCA_036877625.1 Ambastaia sidthimunki | reverse complement strand
TACAATGTATTACAGTATCAAACTACCACAAAATGATTTAATGACAAAGCCTCACTTTAAAACTAAACCTATCAGATGACACTTACTAATTATGTAACATGTTCAATTTCTGTTGCGTCAAATCCTATTGTCCTTTTCAGAGTGTATTGTCTCTTCTAATATTTAGAGGCTTCAAACATTCCATGTATTGTGTACAATGGCACTGTCCAGTGCTTGTTTTCTTTTAAAAGTGGACAGCCACATGTATTTGGGCACCGTATGTCATGCCCCTTCCTTTAAAATAAATCCCACAGATTTTTGTGAAGCTTCTATAAGACAGACATGTGTTGCTCCAGCTGTGGGCATGAAAGGAATCCATCAAAGAAATAAATTGAAATCTGTCAAGCTTGAAATCAGCCTAGTGGTGGTTTAGTTGTAGAACCATTTGGGAGGAAGAACGGATTAAATTTAGCCACATAGCTTTTTAAAACAGGTTGCCTGTAAAGTGCTACTTTATGGTTAGCTTGGTTAGCCTTTTGTGTAGCCTATACTTGTCATAGCTTGCCAGCAAATATAGTGTTTCTCCCAGTAATTCATGCAAATAGCCAAAAACTTATCTCTGCCTTAAATGGTACTTTTTTATTTCAGTGATTTGGATTTGGTGTAACGAAATAAATAAAAGTCCACTGTAACAACTTTTTCACTAAAGCACTCAGGTGAGGGAAGCAGCCAAAAGAAGTGATCCATCATCATTGCTCCTAATCGATCCTCCAGGCAGTCACATCTCCTGATGAATAATCTGAATAATCTAATCAGGTGTGTTGAATGTCAAGTAATCTGAATAGCTGAATCAGCAGCTCTAATGCTGTAGGACTTTGCCTTAATTGTCCTTTGATTAATAATAGGAACAAAAAGTTCTGTTATAACTAAGAAGTTCTGTAACTAAGTTTTTCAAAAAATGGTAAAAGTTAAGTATTGAAATATTTAAATGAAATATATACTATATTGAACTATATTGACTAAAACTACTGAAATTAAAAGTCACAGTGATTTTAAGCTCACATACATACATACATATACAATACTTTTTTTCATTTGTATAAGACTGCAAGAATTATGGCTACATTAGCACTCTTATTAAGTCTAAGTCTGTATGAATTTTTCTATGTCCAAAAGCCAAAAGGTCCATTAAATTATTTTTTGAGCTCATGCTGTGGTTAAATGCACACAGGCTATTGCAAAAGTCACCCCCATTACCTCTAGTCAAGTACTTTAATCAGTCATAAGCCCTTCAAATTTTGAAACTCTTTCTGTTGCTTGGTTAGTTTTTAAAAGGTTTATTTTGTTGTAAAATTTGGGCCTCAAACATGCCTCAAATATTGCATATTCATGGAATCAAAATTTTTCACTATTTCAGTCTCTCAGCATCATTATCTCTGGTGTTACTAATTAAAAAGAAGTCCTGTGTCTCATTAAAGGGGATGTTATTTTTTGTCAAACAGTTCAATTTGCCATTGAAAACTTTTGTATAACTACAATGAATTTACCTCTCACAGAAGTGTAAACAGTAAGACTCTCAAATTTACTCACTCTCTAATCTGAGTTCATTTAATTTATATAGCATAGTGCTTTTCACAGTTTTGCATTGTTGCAAATCAGCTTTACAGAGACAAGTTTCAGAAAAACTATTTGTTACAAGAAAGCAGAACAGAAAAAAGAAAATAACCAATAACATGAGTCTGGGGCGGGGCTACATGCATTAAGCTGTTTACCAGAGAGAGCAAGCTGAAACAATGGCAGATATGTTATAGGGGAAAATAAATTACCACCATCAAAAGCTATTAAGAGAAAAATTCTAAAAGCTGGCAATAAGACACAGAGAGAGAATGCAATAAAATACTGTCATTAAATTTACAAGGTGGAAGATTTTAAAGGAACAGCTGGGATTCAACAGCTTGGAGTCTCTTCAATAGGTAAGCTCAATCATTACTACTCGATCATAAGATCTCTTGACTGCCATGCTTCCAATATATAAGACAGATAGATGCCACACTTATTATTATAAACACTGCATTATCTGGCTTAGCATAAGTTTCAGACTGTTCAAAAGAGTTTGAAAACAATCTACAGAGAACAACCAATGTTTCTCTACATGTCACTGATACTACAGTGCAACTAATAAAAAACATTAGCATTTTAACTGAACAATACATAGGAAATGACAGTAAAAGGCACATTACGCATTTTGTTTTTCTATGTGTTTAATAAACATGCTCTCCGAATGATTGTTACATCTAACTTAAAGAATCTATTTGTAATTGTGGTGCTTACCTTAGTTTGCCTTTTTAGTTTTTAAGGCATTATGATAATCCAGTTCTCCAAGTCTGAATCTGTTTCCATGTGTCACATTCTTTTCCTCCTCATTCCATCCACTCTTGGCTTAGATAAGGATACATCTTATAAGGCAGTTGTTCATTGGCTGACGCGGGAGTGAGAGCGGGGAGGAAGGAGATGCCTCTGATGGCTGAGATGACGGGAAGGTACGAGGCTGGAAGAGATCACAGCACATATTAATAACTACAACAATATCAATGGAGATTTTCAATGGTAGTTCACAGTTTTAAAAAGCTTAGATGTGCATAATTTGTATATCAAAATACTTTCTATCCCAGTTAAAAATACAGAGACCGTAGGAAAACCATTCTCAAACAATGTAGCACTTTCACAATCTGCCCAACCTGACCAGCCCAACACAGCACTACTGGCACAAGCAATGATGTTATTTTGGGTTGGGAACAGGAGATTTCTGATCATCAGCCCAAATTACACATTTCTCCTTTAACATTTC
Organism: Ambastaia sidthimunki; assembly: GCA_036877625.1. NCBI lineage: Eukaryota > Metazoa > Chordata > Actinopteri > Cypriniformes > Botiidae > Ambastaia > Ambastaia sidthimunki. The sequence goes on along the minus strand of JAZGTK010006570.1, from coordinate 17,814 downwards.
TTTTTGATGACTTTTACATCAAAGTAAAGCCTTAAAAATACGTAATTCCTTTATTTATTTATGTTGTTTGCTTGCTTACTGCCTGACATTATCAGCATTTCCAATTTAATAAAACAATCATCTAAGAAAACCACTGCCAAACAAAGATATCTTATCACCCATGCAGTGCCATTAACTTTGGAAGCGCTACAAAAAACAACATGCGTGCTGAAAGTCTGGGCATGTTGTGTCATTTTAGGATGCCTTGAATCATCCTAACAGTCACAGCAGAGCTGACCCTCTTTCCTGCTCTATGCTTCGCAAGTCCTGACAGCATACCCACAATTTTCTCAGTTGTGGGTGTGCTATCTCTTTAAATCATGATCAACAACAGGAGAATTGTTTTCCCAATGAAAATCAAATTTGACACTGAAATGGTCCTTTGTATTCACCCCGCAATGATTTATCAAGCATATCTGTCACTCTTCAAAAGTCATCGTGTGCGATTTTTCCAAGGTACTTTTTAGTGTTGTACACATGTGCTTAACCAGAAGTGTCATGCGGCCGTGCCGTACAGATGGGAGTGCAGAGAATAGATACGTTTCTCTTTCTCTCTGAGCTGAGTGGAGCCGAGGTTAGCTTTTCATTTCAGTCCTGCTTTGATGTGCTATATGAGGTGGATCAAAGACCACACCAATGTAGCTGTCCTGAGGCACAGATGTTGGGAGAAGTTCCAGAGCAACATGTTTGTACAGTATCATTTCAACAGCAAACAACAATAACAGTATATTGTATATAGTATCAGTATAAAATATATTTAGTATACATTTATAACAGCAAATATTGTTAGTGTATATTCATTCATTAATAAATAAACAAAAATTCTCATATTATATAAATGTATACTATATAATATGACATACTATATAAATGTACACATTCTATACACATTATGTACTGACTGATAATAACAGCAAGACTGAGAATGTATCAGGGGAGTCATTAACATATTTTTAGTGACTTGTGACAGTCCTTGCTCACTTGATGCCCAAGTTGTACAATTTCTATTTAGTGTGCATTAAGATATGGGTTTAAATTCCAATGTATTTTTTTATAAATAAATAAAAAACAGCCTATAATAAAAGCAATATTTAAAATATTCTTTGCTGAACTGCAAAAATACAAACATTTAAAAATACAGTTTAAAACAGTTTCTCGATTTTTAAACATTTGAGGTTGGATCTCTGAGTAAAGTTAACGTACTCGGCAAATGAAGAAGATACTTATTCCACAAAGGAAGTTGCTAGGCTCTTTGTGTCACCATTGACTACAAATGATAATTGCCTGCAGAAAGAGCCCAGGTGCAGTAACATCCTGCTGGTTTACCATGAGCAACAGAATTGCCCAATCAAGCCAGAGCTCCAGCTGACAAGCCTGGTGAGGAAATTACGAACACTTGAGCAACAGATGGCTTTGGCCTCCATGCAGGCTGAGTGGCCATCATGGATGCTCCAGTCGGGAGGAGCTGGAAGAGATCCTGATATACTTTTCACAATGGGTTCCGCTCTGATTCAGTTACAGTGTTAAGATTCAGATAAGGTTTCATCGGGTACAGCCTGTATTTAATGTGTCCACTTTCTTATGCTTGTTGTTGCCAGGTGGAGGTTTAAAAATGAATTGGTAAAATGTTTTTATTCCTAGTCGCAACAAATTTGCTGTTGCCAAAAAAGACCATGTACAAATCTGTAAATCTGGGATCACAAGTTATCATGAATTATATACCATTAAATGACTCTATAATTACTGTTAAAGTTCTTAATCATTAAAAAGATATTAAACCAAAGCATGCCTACACAGGAGCTGCAGAACATGTAACACCACTTGATTAGCCTTGATGACAGAAACAACAAAACCATTAAAATCTACCAAAGCTGGTTTTTATTGGTCTACCCAGTCTTCCAGCCTGGATGGAGGTGCTTAGGTGCTCAGGTGGTGCTCAGCTGGTTTAATTGATCAGCCAAATGGTCTCTCAGTCTGAAGAAATGATATAGTAAATGCCCAAAACCCTTTTAAAACCAGCAAACAAGACCAGCCTCAAATGGCAAAAAAGACCAGCTAAACCAGCTAACACCTATGCAGACAGCACTGCTCTTACAAACAAAAGTGGCTTTTACCTTACAGAAAAAAACATTTAAAATATTGCCTTATTTTCTTTAATCAGAATCTGTATCTTCCTTCAGCTACAAAACACCTATTCAACACTGTATCTAGAGATGATCATTTTTTGAGAGTTCAAAAGTGAACAACGGAGCCCGGGGTGCTGGAATTAAAGTAAACAGTAACAGGTTTAGCATTCTCAAGGGGGAACGCATCGCACATATGGGATGAAGAGAAGTGATATATGCCTTCAAACCAAAGGAACAAATTATGCTACTGCATGCAGTGGGGAATATGTTATTAAAGCACATCAATAAAAAATGAAAACCTTTGGGCCAGCTGTTACATTATGAGAGCATATGAAAACGTAACGTAAATGATAGTTTGGGAAGAACAGACGGAGGAATTTGCAATCCCTGTTTGCTTTATGCGTAGCCCTGAGATAACTGTGGCAAATGGGATCACCTACAGTGGAAAGAACTAGCAATATATATATATATATTTTTATTTATAAAGGCATAATGAAGCGCTCGTGTGCTCACAGTGAGCAGGGCACAGATTTATGTAGATGTCCCATGGTAGTGCAGGCTGTAGCGAGGGAAGGCTTTGATATCACAGCTTCAGATCTTTATTTACCATGTGGCATTGTGTGATGGTGGGACCTCCCGATGGGTTTCGTGCTTCATGTTCTTTAATAAAATCCTGATGCGACTGAAAAATTATACTAACAAATAACATCTTGTGTCGATACCCTGCAAATAATAGCTTGTCGAAATTCACAATTTGACGCATCAAGAGATCCAGCAGGGACGGAGCTCCTCTAAAAATTCCTTTGTTAGAAGATGATGGAATAAGAAACATGCGTTTCTGAGTACAAGCTTCTGGTTCTGTGATTGTATTTTAGCTCAATTTTGAAGTTTGTTTTAAAGTTAAATCAGAAGTACAGTCCAAAACTTCAGATGTTCTTCTTCATTCACAGCATAAAATCACATTTACCAATAAGTGGACAGATCGATGATGGACAAATTGATGATGGACTTTTCATCTGGTTAGATATTTATTTTTGGTATGATTTTTTTCATTTCTTTTTCAAGTAAATATTGGTACATTTACATATATTCAGTTAGCAGACGCCTTTATCCAAGTCACTTACAAAAAAAGAGAGAGCATTTAATATTTAGTAACTAACAAGCCTACTATACAAAGCGGTACATAATCTTAAATAATTACCATAATAATTGAAGTTGTATAAGTAAAAGTATGCAAAAGGTTCATTATACCAGTATAAATGTTAAAATCAAGTCAAGTGGGATTTACTGTCATTCCATTATATGTAGAGACACTCAAGGAAATGAATTGTTATACCTCACAAGGCCACAGGGCTACATGACAGAAACTGTTCAAACATACATCAAACACAACACTATACACAAAGGAAAATTGCAAAAGAGACGGTGCAAAGAATTAAAGAATATGTACCTTACATACAGTAAAAAAAATTACATTTCATGCAAACTGCTATTACATACTAATTTCCAATCCCACGTCTGTCTTAATATGACTAACCGACAGAGAAATGTATAATAATGTATAATGTCCCAAACGTGTGAGCACAATATGAGGTTTTTTTCCTCATTGTTCTTCACATCATGACAATTTGATCAAGTTTCTATTCATTTCACAATCCTGTGGGATGCGCTTAGCATTATATATATTTTCTGTGCCTCTGTTGATCTTTTAAAACACACATTTCCAGCAGTACAATGTGTTATCTTTTACAAACAACAAAGCTATAAGCAACAGAAGACAAACTTGCCCAGAGCCACACTGCCAAACTTCTGCTGATGATGGCAGAATAATTGATTTTTTAAAACAATCTCTATTTTATATCTTTTACCACTATGTTATACGGTATACCCCTCTGCTAGCAAATGTTATGCAGTATATAAAATATCTAAAGTGGTTGAAAACAAACTACAATCAAGTAAAATACTATATAATAATCATATTTAAAAAAGCACAACAAAGACATGTAGATACATATATTCTTCCATTTCCTTTATGCAGTAATGAAGGAACTGATATGATGATTAATTTTGTTAATTGATGGTACTATAATTTAACACTCTTAAATTATTTAGCACTGCCCTCAGGTGGAAGATTCAATTACTACAAATTTGACTGAGTCTATGGTAAGATGATCCAAATCATTTCATGTACTGCAGATCTCCTAAACTCTCCATTCATGTCCTGTGCACCAATAATTCTCAACTAGTTCTGCACCAGGACTGAGATTTTACATCACATTTATTAATAGTATTACTCCACAAACCATTAACGTTGGCTGCAATAGAATATCCTGAATAGATTAATAGCTTATTAAAGAACCCATATTACAGCAGGCGTGGTCTGGTTTCTGCTTTTACCTCTCATAGATTTGTTAATGGTTTTTAAAGATGTCATGCAACCTGTCCATGTTGACATCTGTCTAATTTGACAAGCTTCTACCAAGTGACAGAAGAATATGCCAAAACACGCCAGACTTTCATTGGATGAAGTCTTTGACATCAACAACACAACTGGCATTTTCTCCAGTTGTAGAACTTATTTTTCTGCTCTGGTTATGGTTAGTTGCATTATATTATTCACATTAAGCATTGTTTTCTCAACCCACACTGCTGCAAAGACATCATTTGCCAGGATCTGCTTTTCATCTTAGCAAAACAGCAAATATAACAGAATATTACAATGGTGGGTAAAACAGTTTGACACCATGTCGAGTGATGTACCCAATGTACTCAAACTGTCTTCTGTACTCACAATCAGTGACTGATCTCATAAGCAGAAACACAATGTATTTGATTACATTCAAAAACTGTAAATACTGTAGACAGAGTTGCACTCTTTGAACCCACACAGCAAGTAAGTATTCGCCGATGATGACTGCTATAAAAGTGTCACTTCTAACGAGATGTGCATTTTCTTGCAGGCAATGTCTCTGTGACAGCGATTTGTCCCTCGGTGAATGTAATAAGATATGAATGATGATCCTATAAACTTTACTCTCTGCGATGTCACTGTCTTGCACTGTATCAAAAAGAACAACTATTCAAAACAACTTAACTCTTTATAAGTCAGCTTTTAATCACAACACAAAGCAAGTTGTTTATAACCCACAAACACATTTTGCTGGTTTTGCCCAAATCCAAACAGAATCTCTTGCTCAAAAGAGCCGTATTCTCTCTTTGCAGTTCCTCAAAATCACTAATTGCCTGCAGAAAAGTCTTCGGTAGAGTATGAATGATAGAAACAGCATGCATAATTCAGAGAATAGAGAGGAAGGAAAAGAGAGATAGAAGGAAAGCAGGCGGCTCTGGTGAACAGAAGTGTGTCTGTATCAGTGCAGTGCTTGGTGTTTGAAAGAAAAACAGCCGCAGTATGGAGGCAGAGCATAATTAGTTTGGGGAGACTGCAGCCTGTGGGGTAGGATTAGGGGTGCAGACACTGAACTGGCAGTGGTCTGTTAGATTAGGACTGAGGCGTGAACTTCTTTCTTCCAAATGTTTGATAATACATCTAAACCCAGTCTAACTGAAAATCTCCTTGATAGAGTTGGAAATGATAAAGATGGCGACATATGACTTTTCAAGCTTTATCCGAGTCCTGGTTGGAACAATGGAGAGCTTTGAGGACATTCAATTGATGTGAAACACCCGAATTCATCACAGCTTACAACATGACTCTGATTTCAGTCTTTTTTCTACAGACTAATGCTGTATTCCTTTCAAAGCTTGATCTATGATAGTTATGTAACTGCTAACTAAAGGCCTTCTATTGTTCAATGTGCATATACTGTATGGACTTTAAAAAACAAATCTAATTACTATCATTATTTTCACAGTTGTTAAAATGCCAACAAAGAAATGTCCTAGCAACTAGAATTGTGGTGAATAAACAAGGCCATACAGTGCTAGCATAGCTCAACAGGCATATGATTATCTAACATTTACTTATCTCTCCAAACCTTTGGTTTTATCGCTATTCAATGCCTTTCCCTCGACTCACAGGTGTACTGTATTGTCTTAAAAGTGAATGTTTATCATAAACTGCATACACCTCTCTGGGTGCTGCCATGTTTGTGATCATACAGCCACATTTTGGCCGCAGATCTCCAAGCCAGAATTCAGTTGCACTTGGAAAATGTGAATTTTTTCAAGTTTCTAAGCATTCGCCTTCAACCAATCTGATATTTATTCCAGATGGAATGGCAGGAGGCAAACTCTCAGAATCCACACTATTCAGACTAGAGTATATTAAATCTATTGTGTCTGACTGATATGTCTGACAGATGTAATTGACATGTCTCAACCTCTGAAATGGAGTTTTGTTTCATTGCTGGATACTGACAGGAGACTTTTCTTTTTTTAGCAGTGGTAGTGACTGAATGAACGGACAGAAGAGCATGTCTCATTACGTGTGAAATGTACAGTGCGTGGTGACCTGCTTCTCCACCTACCCATGTACAGTTGTGTGATATTGGTAATTGACTGGTCTCACAATTGTTAACAATTTAAAGTGCAAAATATAATTGGAGAAGGAACAGCTAGATGTAAACAAGTCAATAACTTGTCACACAAGCTACCTGTGTGCGGCTAATACGCAAGACTTAATTGGACTGGTACAGCAGAACCCTGAATATTTGCCAATATTCTGCAGGAGAAGCGTGTTGCTAGCATTTATTCTTGACATCCAGCTGTTCTCTGAAGGTAACCAGATGGTAAAAACAGTCCAATAATATTAACCTGCATGCGAAGAATTCAACGAAATCTCTCACTGCCTCAGTTCTTCTGTAATTAACTCTTTAAAATCTTGACATCTGCAAAACAACAATGTTACAGTGCCAGCAAAATCAGTGTTCTAGGGCCTAAAAATACAACTGTGGCCCTAGTAACAATATAAAGGCCAGCTATGGTTTAATAAACTAGACTAGACTAGACTAGAATAGCAAACACTGGAGGCTTTGGAAACAAGGCTTGAACCAGCAGCCTCTTGAAAGAATAATTGTATCCCTGTAGTGAACAAAATTGACGATGAAATCCAGCAGATAGAGCTGAATTAATTCACACTGGGTTTACACCCCCTGTTTACTTCATTTTCACATAATTTAAATTCAATTTTGTTCAATTACTATCTCGTTCTCCACACCTGGACAGTGCTGGTATGCACAGTGGATATCTCTCCATAGAGATTTATAAATAAATGAATGCACTGATGCATTCAACGAAACAAATCACAGTTATCAAAACAAACTGGAATTAAGATCAGATGTTTTGTTTTTTTTTTAACATCAGTATCAGCTTTACTGTCACGTGTCATGCACCATATGGCTGAGAAAAATGTCACAGCAAACATCACAATGAAAGGTTTAAGGGTGCTATATTATGCATCTGTTTAGCACATCCACCCAACACTGTTTTAAGACAAGTGTTAATTATCTTCAAATCCCCCACCATCATTAAATTGTTCTCATGTAACACATTAGGATACCTGGATAGACTACTAAAAACACTATAAACTAAAAAAAGAAAAACACACACACAAGCATCAAAATGTCAAACTTCCTGTCTTCTTTATAGGACAGGCCTCTTGGTTTTACCGTCTCCAATGATTTAGTGGACATTATTCATATGGTCTTTACAATCTCATCTCTTATCAATCTCTCTGTGATGAATTGTGGCCTCTGTTAAGGTTTTGTCCTTCTTTTGACATGTAGTGAGGAATTGTAATGCAGTCATTGCCAGTGTAAATTATAACCGTGACCTGCCTAATCCATCCCTGAGAGAGTCTGAATCTATTGCATACTAATAAATATAAGATCACGTTTAGAAAATACTTACCAATTTTAAACAATTTCTGACAGTGGTGGAAAGTATACATTTCAAATCATGAGGTAACTTCTTGAAAAAAAAAACTGGAAGATGATATTAAGATAGTTAGTCTCTATTTTTTTAGGCAGACAGACAAATAAGAACAGCAGTTTATCTTTTTACCTGTTAAAACTAATAAAAAAATATTAAATAATAAGATTATTATTAAATTACATGTAGTTTTATTATTAAAAATTACATGCAATTCATTACTGACTTACTGCATCTTAAACAGCGTTGCATAAATTAAATAAGTTTATAATAAGTTGCATAAATACTTTTATTAATTCCTTAGCAGAACTTTGTCCTTTAAACCTCAATCAGTAGCTTGATCAATTCAGACTCTTGAATCTAAAATGCTTTTTCAACTCAAAACTGAGAAGCATGGACAATGTCTGTGTAGACAAAGCTATAGTTCACATAGAGATGATCAAGGATGGAGCTTAAGATCAGTCTATCACACAAGCAGCTGTGTCCTTCAAGCACACAGTCCCTAAACAATACAGCACTTAGCGAGTCAATATAACCACTTTCTGTAAACTGAAGTAAGCTTAACTTGGAAAAGTAGTCTTTAAATTGTCTCACCACACTTGAGAATTGTAACTCAAGAGTAACAGATGTTGCTGATATGATATGACTCGTTTCCATTAAACAGCAAAATGGATCCTATGGGCCCTGTGGTTATGGTGTTGCTGTATTGCTACTGAAGCCCTGTACATACCAAAGGCTCACGATTCTTCATCTTATTATTTACTGTAGTGCTGTGGTCCCCTGAATTTCTGTGAACAGCAGGCCCTTCCTCAACTACTGTTTCTTTGTTTTATTTCTGGCTGCTGCAAAATTCAGATAACGTGACACAAAGTTCATTAACAAATAAATAGAGAGTCATGCTGCGTTTAAACACAGTTCCTTCCATTGCAGCTGTTGTTTTTGTTGAAGTGCTGTAACAGCCTTGAGAAAGCAGAAAAGAAACTAGCATGAGACAAAGCACACTAGTAAGGGAGCAAAATGAATTGGTCAGGCAAATCGAGTTGCTCACTGTGCCTTTGATACTGTACACTGAAACAGGCAAATACTGAGTATAATAGTAATAAATTGCAGGTACTTATTGTGAATTGATGTTGTAATTAACTATAGTAAAAAGAATAACGAATGTAGTGTAGTTTCATACAGCCAATTGTTTGTAATATTTTAGAAGCATTTAATGTGTTACACAATATAAAAGTAGGTAAAAACACAAAAATTTAACATTTGTTTATCAGTTGGTCAGCAACATTTTATTTGTTTTTTTGTTTCATTCCGTAATGGCCTCAAGGGTTTTTATTGGACCCTCTCTATTTTCAAAACTAGCCCTCAATTAAATAACAGCAAAGAACAGGGTTTTGCATTGGCATATGAAATGCACTGAGCATCCAGTGAGTTTTTCCTTGATGCTCAGGAGAACCTAATCACACACTTACAGCACCAAGGTTACTTAGCAACCAGTGCAAAGAAACAATCCACTGCCCATGGCATTTATACATGCCATTAATGTTGTCTTGGACATACACATGATTGGAAAATGAAATCAGACTGGTCATTTACATCAGCATAATGTATTGCTGATCAGACATATACATATTGTCAGATCAAAGTTCATGTAAACACAGGATCAGAGCTCTGAGGCATCTTTAATGAAACTGTATGTTCTGTACTTTAGTGCTGCTCCACTGTCCTATAAACAAGGCAACTACTGTCACCTCGACGCACATGCATGGACCCAGTGGTGAACACAGGTGGTGGACGTGGTTTTTCATCTCAGAGCAACAATTGAGCTTTCCAATTTTCACCTGACACACTGCAACTACCATAACTGAGGATTAGAAGCTGTTTCTATTAGAGCTGTTTTTAACAAGCTTGTCAGATGTCAGTCCGGAGGGCTTTGACAAACCTTGCATCATCCATCCTTCTTCATGCATAAGACTGCCTTTGCTGTCGACAGGTTTATCATCTAATATTTCTAAGGTGTTTAGGAGCTATACACTGTCTTTATACACACACACAGGCACCTTCCTGGGACAAATGACTGATTGTTAAATTCTGATGTTTAAAACGTTGTGATTCTAACAGCGTTTTGGTTCCTGCATGCTCGTATCTTTACAAAGCTTGTGATTTTGCACTTTTGTGAGGCTAAAATCTCTCTCTAGTTAATGCCAAGATGTCCCAGTTATGTTATCCTTTGAAGGAAAGAATGTAGAATGTTGTATTGCAAAACGATATCAAAAGAAAATTTTACAGACATTAAATTCTGCTGCCAAGCCTCTCCAGCAGACCCCATTGCTCAGAAAGCACTTCATTTAACCTCACACTCTGCCCCTGCTGCACCCCCCTCTCCCCCCCCCCTCCCCCTCCATTCCTTTTTTCCCCCCACACACACTGCTGAAAAAAGGCAGTAAGTGCCTCTAATCAAATTGAGGATATTGTATTTTCTAATTACTTCAGTCCATTGATTGGCTACCGCAATTACCATTTCACATTAACCATCAAATTGTGGGCCAGACCATGTTTACAAAAGTCTTCCTTCCCCTTTTAAATACAGCAAATGTTGCTTGAAGGAGTTTGTTTCATAATACTGTGTGAACAATATTTTGGGTAACGCATAAATGATTCTTAATAAATAAAAGTTGTTTAAATAAGTAAAAACAATCACATTTATTAACAGCTCTTATGTAATGCAGTGTTTTAGAGCAGTATTGGTTTCTTTATGATTTTGAGGCTTTAAATGGGCAACCGCTGTGAGGCTGACACCTACGATTGCACATTTTTACTCAGTTGTTTAACATGCCACTTCCCCTTAATAGGGTAATTGCTTGCTTTTGGAACTAATTCCATCAAAAACATCAAGGGACAAAGTTACAACATTAAATCAGGCTGCTCTGCTGTAGAATGTTTCAAGGTGTTTTGAACTGAAACGTTTTAACATTTACTAAAAGCTCTCAGTATTTCTACTGATATGGTCAGGCATTCTAAATTGTACAATGACAGTTATTTAATCAGGCCATGCTTTAATGTTATTTTTGTCTTGTTTTCTCAAGATAACTCATAAACAAATAAAGCTAACTTTTGTCAAAATCATAAGAAAATTAGACAAAAATAATAATGCATGGCCTCTGTGGGCATCAGCATGCCAATAGTTTTGCAATTCCATTTAGTGCCGCTTTCTTTGTAGTGCCCCGGTACACAGTCCCTATCTCACAAATTAATCAGCCTTACAAATTTCCAACAAAACGCAGTTCCATGCTGAAAAGCAATGGACAATTGGATATACTCCAGTTGAAACAACCCATTAATACAGCTTAAATTTAAGAAATCTCGAATTTAGGAAAGCTTTGAGGTCAGATTTTCTCTGGGCCTCAGCAGGTGTAACACAAGCAGTGTGTAGCTTAGAGAGAAAGTTACCCGTGAACTGGAGACATAATGAGATCTTCTATCACCACTGTGAGTATTGTGGTGTGGAGCAGTGCACTTAACCCCAGGATGCTGCTCGTGCAATTAGCGTAATGTAAGTCACTTTAGATAAAAAAAGCCTGCTAATGACTTGTAATAAAGCCATGGTAAGTCATCTCAGAGCTGTTGGAACGTCCGATTAAGGACTGTCTATTCAACTGGAAAAAGAAAAAAATGCTTTCTCACATTGCTATTGCTTTAAGCAGCTCCATATGCATAATAAACTTAAGTTTATCCAAACAATAAAAGAATGTAATAAATTCAGGCAATTAATTTTTATTGATCGTCACATACCCTGAGCCTCACTCAGTCTGATAATGTCAAACCTCTAGGGTGTACTTGAATAAAAGATAAAGAGAAAAATAGAAAAATTAAACTGCAGAAAATCATGACTGTCAAAAATCACACAGCATGTGATGTAAACTACAGATTATGGAAGAACAGGACAAAAATAATAAAAAATTATGTACAATTATGTTCTATATAAAAATCACTGGTTCTCTAAGCAATTTTTTTAAGCAATTATGTTATTATGTTCTATATAAAAATCACTGGTTCTCTAAGCAATCAGTTTCAATAAATGAGGGATGCCATTATATCAGCATATGTGACATACTGCAATCTGGACTATTGTTGTTGCAATCTTGCCAGTGTTTTCACTATGGCTTCCTTCAAGCGCCATTTTTAGATGGTTGACGTTTCAGATTTTTATTTTGATACAGTAACATTATTTTACATTTATATATTCGTAACATACTATAGCATTCATCATAAAGGTTTAAATCTTACACTGCATTTCCCTGAATAACACGTTTAACATGTTAACCTTGACATATATATATATATATATATATACAGTGTTTTAAGGAAGCAACCCATTCATCACGCAGTCCAACCTTGTGCCTTTCTAAGAAAATAAAAGTGTATTTTTCAGTAATAAGTAATTTAGAAGGCCATACAATTTTATTCTCAGCTGCATCAAGACAGGAATGGTGAGGATATCACCAGGGTCATTATGTATCTGGCAATTTAAAACAGCATGCATTGTGTGAAACACTGGTGCATTCACAGGCATTAAATGATCTGGATTTGACAGCCGAAAAGGGAACAAGAGCAATTGTTACAGACTCTAGCCACATTTTAAGGACCGTCTTGCTATTAAGACATCGACTGTGTCACTTGTGACTGTGATCAGAGATGGTGATAACAAGCACCAGAAATCAGCAGACATTATCTGTTATCTAACTTCGATCTTCCAACTCACACCCTCTAAAGCTTTCTGCAAATTAGGTTCATATGTTGCAAAGGATGACGGTCCATAAATTATAGTCTTATAGAAGATAACCTGGCTTTCTGTTGTGACCCCCAACACCTCGGTTTACCTGGAGCGTGCATGAAGAGCCTTTAAGAAATCATCACAACACAGCAAACATTATAGAACATTTTGAGACTGAAAAGGTCAATAAGGAAAGATTTTATTTTATCTCTGAGGAATTGCTCATGATAATGGGGGCAAGAATTGCTGGCAGAGCCTGTGGTTCACTTTAAGTAAGGCCAGGCTTTTTATCAGCCTACGCATTGACTGACAAAATAACCTTGCCTTGTGGGCAAGAGTTTGCTTGTGGATGAGATATAGAATCTGCAGTCTCCTACAAAGTCATCAGTGTGTTTGTTTGGAAGATGAGTACCTCCAATGGTTCTCTGAAGATGGGCCTGACTTTATGACCCTTGTCATAATTGTGCAAGAAGTACTAGGTACCTCCACCTTCTGCAATGCTTGAGGTGAATGTGCCTCTTCCACTTTGGACAACCACAGTATCACTATCAGAGCAAGCAGTGAAGGACACTTAAGACAAAGTCAAGCTATGCTAAGCAGCAGATGTGCAAAATATTCTCTAGAGCTCCTAGTGGAAGTGGGCTACATGGTTTTTGCCAGGCTGCACCACCACAGAACCATCCGGGAGAACATGAACATGACTCCCTGACAGAAATATTTTTCATGGTTCTGCGAGGAGGGACCACAGAGGTATTACCCACCTTAGTGCTCTTGGAATTCTCACAAATGTTACAGGTTTACACGTGAACCCTTTTCTCTACTTCTATATCTGGCCCACTTTAAGCTTAAGCTGTACACACACTGTAATCCCTGACCGTGTTGCAATGGCCAGATTTCTATTAGCTCTCACATCAGCACTAGCAACAACATGGCTTGTATTCTAGATCCTGTTCAAAACAAAGGGAAGTGTAACATGGCTTTTGAAAATCTTTGTGTGGAGATGTAATCACCACAGCAAACAGTACATAATTGCAAATTACATGATTTGTGTACCGTGTTCACTCACTGTGTCTTTATAATTTTAGTCATAGCAAGTAAAATCAGCCTCTTCCAGAAGTGGCAAAACTTTAAAATTGCTCATAAATAAGCTCAATAATTTCTCATTTTAAAACAGCTCTGACAAACAACAAAAACTGAACAAATATTTTCTGAGTGCGGCCCCATTTCCTAAATATAATATCGAGTTGCAATATCTACGCTTTTATTGGGCTTTCTTGCTTAATCAAATAAGCATCATAAGCAAAAATGTTTACATGTATATGAAAAGGTGATGTAAATAAATGGTACTTTGGGGTCTTTAAAAAGTGGTTCATTAGCAAATGATAATAAACTAATATATAACAATTCCCTATAATAAACTATTCCAATTCACAATTCACTGATAAAGCACCTGTAGCTGCCAAAAAAACAAGACTGCTGAGAGTAAGCACATCAATAGAGAGAACAAACTATCTGCCCTGGACTATAAAGTAACAGCTATTGACATCATCTGACAAAAATAGCCATTAGCATCAGATTCAAGGCTGGGCAAAAGAGAGGATTGATCGCCTAGTAAGAATAGAAAAGCTTGATTTAATCACTCACATTACAAACTGCTCACATTACCCTATAACGCAAGAGCAAAGATTCTGTCTAAACTACCTTCAAACGCTGTTTTATTGCACCTTAGCAGAATACTGTCAGATTGTCAAAACACTGCCATAAATGTCATATTGATGACAAGCAATTAACCTCCCCAAATACCCCACATAACCACATGTTTCATACCATACAAACTTGGTGCTATATTAAAAGTTCATCATTTTTATACTGTGTTATCAGATACTCAAACTGGATAAACATTGTATAAAACATTAACCACTCAAAATGAAAAATTTTAAGATCTTCATTCCTTTGTCCCATAATTCTGAAGATGTTTTTCTGATTATTTACATTTAAAAAATAATTGTGCCTTTTCTGTAGCTGATTATGCCTAAACACTTCTGAACCGTTTGTGAAGGCCACTGACGATGTTATCATTGTGTTTAGAGTGTTGTGCAGTTATCAACAACACTTGTCAACAGCACACCTGTGTGGTACTACACTGTATCATCCGACCTATTCAGACAGCCAACAAGAAACATTATCAGATGATATAATCTAATGATCCATCTGACTACTGAACGTGTAAGACATTCTGACAATATATTGTTATATCTTGCCAGGATGTCACGTTTGTCTGAGTCAAGTTTCTTATTGCTGTGATACATTTGTGCATCCACCATATTAGGAAGGTCAAAATCTGCCAGTAAACATTCACAAATAATGGACTGACAGATGCGGTATGCAAAAAGCAGAAAGTGTTTTTCAGGCAATTTTCACACACTTTGCATTGTTGTAAACACTATACAATTCAGTATGTTGTAGATTTTAAAAAAATGTATTGCTAAAACACTCTTGTAAATAATATTGATCATGAGAGATTAGATTGATAATTTTGCTTAAAGTAACCAGTGAACTTTACCAGGTTGGACTGTGCAAAGCTGTAAATTAATCTAGAGATTCAAAAACATTCCTTATATACTTATTAAAATCTTACCAGATCATGCCCTGCTGTAACAGGAAGTGCTGTGTTCCTGTAGCTCAGCTGGTAAGATATTGCAATAGCAGCACAAAGGTTGGGGGTTTGATTCTCATGGAACACATGCATTGATAAATTGCATACCTTGAATGCAAGTAATGCTAGTTGTTTGGTATAAAACATCTGCCAAATGCATAAACGTAAGTGTAAGCAGACCTAGACAAGAGATGTGAAATGCTGAAACAGTTTATTATTAGCAGCCGCAGAGCACAAACAAACAGGTGAGTAATTGTTGAGCAGATAGTGTGCAACATCAGATGAAGTAATCAGCCTCTAAACTTTGCAGGGCTAGATGGCGATTATGATGGAAGGTTGATGGATAAGCACAGACCTCAGTTGCCGCAGGTAAGTGAACCAGATGTGTAACAGGGTGAGGAGGGTGAGACGAGGAGGGTGAGACGAGGAGACCACTGCTGGAGACCATACAGATAAAGAGTCTGTAATCCGTAGCAAGACCAGACGGTGAATGTGAGTTATGCTCTTATATACTGTGATGACGGGTGGTGTTAATGAGGGACAGGTGCAGGTGATTAAACTGGGGAAAAGCAGTTCATGGAGTGAGGGTGGAGCCTGGTGAATCTGTGACAACTGCTGGTGCCAGATAATGAGTCGCCAATTTTCACACACTACAGTTTGCGTATGCATGGTCGGGAGTATTTGAATAGAGCACATACATTCTCCAAACACCTGGCTTCATTCTGGTATGTAAAGCCGTACTTTCTATCAAGCCAATACATTCTAGATGGATGAAATCCATTAAGTTCTGCTCTATACTTTTTATCCTGTTTCCTCAGATATACACTGCAAATATGATTATGGAATTTATCTGGGCGTGAGCGAGTCTGCCAGCCTCCCAATCTTCAGATACATTACAAACATCCCATTTTCCAACATGTACAAAGAAGAAACAGAACACAGGGTCACAGACTCTTGCGGGATACAAATATACACTTCACATGCCCCAGTGTGTCAGTGTCACAACATTACACCCTATTTTCAAAAGTATCACTGTGTGTTAGTTTTAGGAGTACTATCAAATTACAGCTAACTGCTGTATCCGATATCTCTAGGTGAAACTGTTACCACAGACAGCACTCTCACTAGAAAGCCAGCACTCTCAGCACAGTGAGAATTCTTCCAAAGCCCTACCAATTGGAGCATCCATGATGGCCACTCAGCCTGTTTGGAGGCCAAAGCCATCTGTTGCTCAAGTGTTAGTAATTTCCTCACCAGGTCTGTCAGCTGGAGCTCTGGCTTGATTGGGCAATTCTGATGCTCATGGTAAACCAGCAGAATGTCTCTGCACCTGGGCTTTTTCTGTAAACAGACAATTATCATTTCAATCAATGGGGTATTAGGCGCTTAGTGGGGGTTCCTACATAGTGAAAGGATTGCCTCATATTCTTATATAATTAAGCCCCCACGTGAAATGTCAGATTTAAGCGCTACCCGTAATGCAGCCCATTGCTCATTAGTCTTATTTATGAATTAACATCTATAATTGGCTGTTCGCACCAAAAATGAAAATCCCCTCAAACAGCAAATGTCATGGCATGGAATTAGAATCAGAAAGCCACAGATACAGGAATGGAGCTGAAGTATCTTGGCAGCAGACGTTCATTCAGTGTCTGCACAGCCACACGTGAAGCCCTGCAGGAGGCAGACGCAGGGTGAGGCAGACGCAGGGTGAGACAGACAGAGCTGCAGATTCACTGCTAATGCTGTGTTCTGGAGAGAAAGAGGTGCTGTCAGCAAGATACTACAGTGGTGCTGATAAATCGTGCTGCGTGACTGAAATTCACTAATAATAACAATCCGTCAACATCTTCGACAAGCATTGCCAGCCGTCGAACCCGCCTTTGTCTTTGCACACATAACCGAAGGCCTCTTAATTTGCTAATCAATTGGCCGTGTCTGTTAAGCCCTGCAATTTATTATGCTAAGCCGCTGCAACCTGTTGACGAAAAACGAGCATCGCATGAGAGCATTCATTTCCATATCTGCCTGATTTAAATAGAATGGCACGGTTATAACAATAGATGTACTTTATTGCACCTCGAGGGGAATTCAGGTTCAAAACAACACCACATCATAACAACAGTGATTGACTGATTAGCATGTCAGTTTAATCAGCTCACATTCCATGTTTGTAAGCACTCTGCACATTAGCCCGAATGGGTCAAACTGGTGTGAATGAATCTAGTAATTGCAAAATTATCGTCACGGCTTTCAGTCATGTCTCAATTAAAATTTACTTGAATTTGTTTAATGATGATCGTGAGTGAACTGGTTTTCGTACCCGTGACCTT
>JAZGTK010006569.1:0-20641 GCA_036877625.1 Ambastaia sidthimunki | reverse complement strand
GCTCTCTGACTGCATAAAATAAACAATGAATCAAATGCAATGAACTGTCATGTTTAAAATGACAATATGGGCAGCACATCTTCCCATAAATGCAAATACATATTCCGTGCCTGATTAGAAAACCAATTCATTTTTTTGACAAATAAATATGAATATTAATGTCTTTTAAATTGTTACTTATAATGTAATTTAACTATAGATTGTAAATACATAGTTTTTTTAGTATGTTTTACAAGCTCAGTTTATTAGCTTAGAATACTACTAGTTGATTAGCCTGCTAGCGTAGCATTTACTCCATGTAAGTCATGTATTTCATGTAAGGATTCCCTAATGTTGGGGTCTTAAGGGGGACTCATTTGACTGGACGGTCCCAAAAGGTTACTGTAAAAAGGCAAATGTAACTATTTTCCCACCAATTTGTATTTGATTAATTTCTGGTAGAAAATCAAGTACTGCTGTACATTTTTTAAATATCCACTTTCAATTAGAAATACAGACATTATGGAAGTGACATGGCTTGTGAATGTGTGTTAAATGTATAAGGGTACTTTACAATTACTGACCTGTTAAAACCAACTGGTACAAATCTTGATGTATGTAAGAACACTCATCGTGTGTTTGATTGAAAGCAACATATTCAATGAGAATTTATTGTCACAAGCACAATTTATAGTTACACAAAAGTAATGGAACACATTTACACAATTTATACAATTCTAAAGTCATTGTACAATGAACAAGTTAACTAAGTAACAAGAGTTACGCATGTACTCACATTGCACACAATGATAATAAACCTACACATGTATGTAGTAGCTGTATGTTACAAAAACACCGTCCAACATAAAAATCACATTATTTACATAACATCCATTTGATTACCAAAAAGATTTATGTTCCATTTCAAGATCTTCCCATCAGTCCATTTCTTTGGACTTATTGTGGCATCATTGTGTTTCATTATGAAAAGATTGTAGTGTAAAAGTCCAAGTTATCAGTTCAAAAGTTAATAAAAGGTTAACAAAAATTGCAGCTGCCACAAAGATTACAATGCTTTATATCTGTGCATTTGCTTATATAGGTACGAGGCTGGAGTTGGTAGCTTCACAAAAGGAGACTGTTCAGCAATTTTGTAAGAAACAAAATTTTAAAAATTGTTTCAAATTCATCAATTTAAATTGAATACTTTTTGTCTTTACATCCTTCTACATTTATCATTAGTTTAGCTAGGTTATAGACATCACTACGTAGACTACACTGTACTACAGTTAGCATCTTTCTGCAGTATTACAACCTGGCAAGGTGTAAAAATATTGAAGCATGTTTTTTGTCAGTGAGATGCTGTTTGGCAACATGAAATGAGGTGCAACACTTGAAGACAAATCCCTTCACATTGCTACAGATTCTGAAATAGCGTGATGCCAAAGCAGAGACAGCTGCATTCACTAAGCATGAACTTCAGCCTCTCATAGCATTTATTTGCATGCGCTGTTGTCTTAGCATCTGAATCATTAAAAGAATTATGCAAATCACACACACTTCAAAAATCTGTGCTGAACGCAATTTCAACGGTGCAACTTCCCATCTTGCAGGTCAGTTCTGAGTGCTAGTTTATGATGGATATTACCAGGATCTGACATACTTTACTGGGACTGTCCAGCGTCACTCAACCACTCAGTTATATCAGGTGTTTGGATATAACATATGCCTGGTTATAACACTCATTATTTCATCATAATTTAATTCATTACTGCTGCCATGACAAATTGAATGTACACAAATGTCTCTTTTAGACAGAAGTCTGTTATCTGTGGATGGTAATAGTGCAACTTGAATAGTGCTAAACGGTTGAATGGGTGGTTAGTAAAATGTATGGTAAGATGTATGACATATACTAGCGATTGTGTGTTTCTCACTGTTTGTGTTTAATGGTGTCGAGTTTAAGCGCGTATGAATTCAGAAATGGAGCAGCAAGTCCAGTTACTCAGAAAATGGAGGAAACATGCCAAGGTCAGCAAAGTCTTCAATGTTGTAATTGGTTGTTCCTTGGGTGGGATCTCCAGCCATTGGTAGCATGTCCTATAGGACAGAGAAAGAGACAGTATGGTAAGAGTTTCTGATTGGTGAATGCAGTGGTCCAGTCAAGAGCCGTTAAAAAAGATAAAAGATAGAAGTTCCAAATGCTCAGTCATTACATCATGTTTCATGTAGAATCTAGTTCTGAGATAGTTCCAGAAAGTTCTCTGAGGCCCACTGGACTGCAGAGTTAAAGAGAAAGAACTGCTATTCAATTACCAGTGACTAAATGATTTACAATATTTATATAATTGTAAATCAATATTTATTAACTGTTGTTAAGCATATAATATATGTACATATACTGTATATAACTTGTATACATAAATATATAATATTCTAATTTAAAAATTATATGACAGTGTCTATAAGCACATGTTTTAAGTATGTTGCTATGCACAAATACAACACAGCAAATGATTTATAAAAGAATTTCCAATTATCTGAGCAGCATGTCAAACATTTTGTCATAATATCGACAAGTAATACATACAATATAATATAAACAGGAAATCCATAAAACATTCAACCCCTATGTTTCTGCTTAAATATGCACTAGAATTTATAGAAGTAGGATGCATCCCCCGGCTGTGTTTATAAGCCTTTATCTCTTATTACAAAAATGGATGAAACTGCATTAAGAGAACGTAATTTAAAATGAATAGACTGTTCGTGGTTTGTTAACTTATCCAATAGCCTCTCTTAGCCTAATCTGTTATCTAACAACCTCCCCTAAATGTTTAATTTAAAGAGAAATGGTCTACCAGAATGCTTTGATGCACAAGATATTTTAATTCAGATGTGCTAATAATACACAATCTTATTCTTCAAACGTCAATCTTTTAAAATCTCTGCTGCTTCTCTGTGGTGCTGCTGGTATTTGGAGAAAACTTCCGGGAACTATTCAGAGGCTCCAGAATCCGCCATTTTTGTGTCTCATTGGAGCTGACGTGACTCTTCCTACAGCTCTGGCCCAGCCATAGTACAATACACTATACAATAAACTCTGACACGGAACACCTGCTCACTACATACTGTTATATGACAACAGATTATTGTTATTTTTGTTTTATCACAATGGTCTGTAATGTCAGGGACCAACAAACCAAAGTGAGGTTACGATGCGTGTAGTACAATCTGACATAACAGTCGTACATTGTGCCATGACTTTTAGATAAGATCTCACAGGATTACATCGTACAGTCTGACAAACTGAAATCAATCAGTGTGCACCCGATTTAAGACAGACAGCAAGCTCACCTGAAAGACCTCTGTCTGGTTGGACTGAGGGTGGGGGTGAGGGTCTCCTCCCTGCTGGCTGTGGTGTTGACTCTGCCACTGGGACCAGACCTCAGAGGGTCGACCCTGGAACTGCCCTCCGCCCTGGCTGTTTTCTCCTGGCACATCTGGAGAAATAAACCACAAGTATGTTTAATATGTTCAAGTATGAGTCCAAACACTTCTTGAGATTAAAGGACTGAACGTAATACGACTGAAGTAATACATACAAAATTTTGATTGACATTCACATTTTTATCAGTCTTCAGATCAGTAATCGTCATTGTAAATGTGTCCAGCATCAGTGAGTGTGCTATGTACATCTGAGATGATAAAGGTGAGGAACTCATATATTCACACTGATACAGATTCCATATTTACAGCTCAGATGATTGGCCCAAAAATTGTGTCTAGGACTAAATGCAGGAATGAATCTGATGGTTGTTTTACATTAACACATCTGTTAGACTTACAAATGTGAACTTACAGTCCATTTAAGCTATACATTTTATCAGTATGTATGTTCCTTTGGTATCAAACCCAGCAAAGCTTATGAACTAATGTAATCCTAATGGCTAAGAAGTTTAAGCAATGGTTATGTAGTCCAATGGTGACAAACCAATACAAAACCATCTAATGCATCCAACATTCTTGAGGCTTTTCAACAGGCTGACAATTCCCAATCCAATACTATTTCCCAAACATGTTTAGACTTTGCGATATTAACTTTCATATTATCTTCAACAAGTCTACATTTCCACCATTTAATTGAGTGTGCTTGTAAAAGACTTCATCCGTAAGACCTCTATTTCACTCAATTTGTTGCACGGGGAGAGACATTTACTAGAAGCTGACAGACTCATTTAAACGCATGCATCTAGAGCCTCTTCACCCTCAGGGCCCGAGAATTTGGTTAGGAAACGAATGAGATGGGAAGACTAATGCACCGCGAGTGCAGTCGGAGGTGACGCATAGGTGGGAGTTTTCCGGGCTGGCACAGTGGTGCCCTTGGGCAGTTTCTCGTGTTCTCCATGTTGATGAGACGCTGGTATAAGGTCAAACCTCCTCATTTTCCTACCGTGTTGGTGCCGAGACGGTCTCTCTCTCTCTCTCGCACGCTTGCTCTCATTCTATCCCTCTAGGTACGGCTGTTTAGATTGGCTGATGTGACTCGTAAATCTCTCTATCAATTTTTCTGTTCTCTCATTGTTTCACTCCCCTAGCAATCTATCCATGTCCCAATCCATCTGAATTCCACATCTCTCATTTGTCCCCGGGTGTCTTGAGCACGTGTATCTGTGTAAGATAAAAGGCGCTCTTCTCCAGTGTCTCGTGTATTCTCCAGCCACTCAATCAAACATGATTTCGGATGTCATAACAGCACAAAAGCTGCCGTGAAAAAGTGAACTCTGTTGAAACTACAATCTGAGCTTTATCTACGCTGACGAGCTGCTTCAAATCAATAAGAACAGCCTGTAAAGTCTGAAAGCAAGTTCTCCTGCTTTCATATGATAAACAAAACTCTTGAAACCAACAGAAGCTAATGAAGACTGCAATTAAGGAACATTATCTCAGTATGTATGACATTTAAATAAAGACAGTTGTACTTTTAAATGGGGGTTGTTTATGCATTGAATCAGACAACAAACTAAATAAAATGACCAATTTAGAAAAACACAAATGCATAAATGTATTAGATTTAAACCCCTATTAATCTCACCAATCAACCATGTGATGTCTGACTGGTTACTGTTTTCTAATATCTGTTAACACTTTATTTTCATTTTGTTTTCAGACATTCTACTGACTGTCAATTACATATCTCATTATTCTACTAACCTTAACCTAACAGTTTACTTACACCCCAATAACAGTTAATAAAAGTTAACATTTTGTCGCAAAGCTACTTATAGTTAGTAGAAGGTCTAAAGTGAACTGCTGAAATAAAATGTAAACCCTGTGAGCTTCATGCGTGTGGCTGTGAATTTCTCATGTTGACATATTTACACAACAATATTAAGTTACACGCTCAAAGCTATGACAAAAAAGTTCAGAAATGATGATTACAAACACACAGGAGCCCACAGTAGTTTTTCCTCACATAATATCTATAGTGATATGGAGTAATGTGTTAGGAATGAAAGGATGCCACATCATCTGATGGAAATGAAAATGATCAACCTACAGAGAGCTGAATTCAAAGACACGCCGAAAATCAAAGTGAAAAAATGATGCAGCAGGCTGAAATTTCATTGCAGCAACTCAACATGGCTCTCCACACACTAGATGTAAATTGGGGACCTCCGTCAGTGACAGTCTTCTGGAAGACCATAGATCCTGAACACTTGATGAAAGTGCTTCAGCTGTTTTCATGGCTGTAGGTCGGCCCTTACAGGGTATGAGAAGACACGACCTGAAGAAACGGTCTATTATTACTATAATGGTTGTGAAGCCATTGGAATGTCATGAAGACCTGCTGAGACCATCACAACCTACAAGAAACAACTTAACACACACCGTTTCACAGACACCTGACTAAACCCTAATGCTCTAATGTTCTTTAAAAAGCCTTTTTCTGTTCATCCTGCACCAGAATATGATTTCCACTTGTAAATATAACTTTATAGACCTGGCTTGTTGGTTCTTAGGACAAAATGTTTAATGATCTCTCTTTGTAAGTCTTTTTGGATAAAACTGTCTGCTAAATAAATAAATGTGAATGTAATAGTAAAAAAATCGGTTTTCCTTTCATCTCCCTTTTTGATTTTAATTAGGTTGTCAGCACCTCTTAAATCCAGTTTGGTTAAGATTTTAACCTCTCATACTTGTTCAAGAGCAGGAACTGGAACTTCAGGAAGGGGATAACAATATTTAACATCCACCGTCTTGAGTCCTCTGTAATCAACGCATGGCCTTAATCCACCATCTTTCTTCTCAATGAAGAAAAGCAGCAGCAGGTGAAGTTGATGGACAGATTAAGCCTGATTCTGGTTGATGTTGCTCTCCGTGGCGTGAGTTTCAGGAATGGATAGTGGATTGACTTTACTCTTGCGTGGTGAGGCATTAGGTAGTCGATTGCACAGTCCCGGGGTCAGTAACTGAGTTGCTTTCCCTCACTGAAAAGCTATGCCAGGTCCCCGTATTCACTGAGGATGTCACCAGAGGTGTTCAACAGCCGTTAGTAGCATCATTCTGTGCTCCTGGAATCTCTAACATCTTTGATAAGCAAAGACTGCTTGAAGATGTGATATTCTGCTGGATGTAAGGTTGGCAAAGAATTCTGTAACGTATCCTCCACTGGATGCACTTTAGAATCCATTTGCGGAAACGTTATTAAAATCGAACAGCAAATCAAGGGTAAACCAGTCAAATGATAAACAGGTATATATAAAGTGCAGGAAAGATCCATAAACCGAACAAGAAGTCCAACAGTTCAACAAAACCAAAACAGTGAGAAAGAAATAATCAAGGAATAAAGAGAGAAATAATCAAGGAATTTTACTTTCTCACAGAGAAAGTAAAAATATTTCTTTTAGTAAAAATTATTAAATAATTTTTAAATATTTGTATCCTTGGTTTACAATTTTTTTTTAATTACATTTATATAAAAATGTGACAAATTAACTGGGAAAAATTAAGGATTAAACCTCAATATAAACTGGAGTGAAGAAACTTTCTGCATCTCTGCTCACTCTCTTCCTGCTGTTACATGTTTAAGGACGTGACAAAGCGAAGATAAATGTTCCATTTTTGTTAATGACACCATATTAAAAAAGAATTATCTGGACATAGCTTCATTTTCAAGTGCCTGACAAAAGCCTTCAGGTTTGAAAAGTCATTCTGTGAGTGATATCCTCAAAATGGAAATGGATTTTCTAATGTCACCTTTTTAACATAAATTACTTATTAAATGGATACGCTAATCACAGGTTCAGGGTGGAGAGTTTCCCCCAAGGTAAACAACGAAGGAAAGAATGTAATTTTATAAGCTTTCGTGCAAGCTTCTGCTTCAAATTAAATTGTGTTTATACAGCCGAATGTAACTGAGAAATCAGACCAGGCTTTATGCAACGGGATGCAACTCAATAACAAGCATTCTACAGTTTCTCCCGTGAGCTGTTCGGCATGTTCTGTCTCTGGAATGTGAAAGGTTGCACAATTGTGTTTGTGTCTTTGGCCTTGGTGTCATGCTGGTCAAATTCTACATTTTAAAGTGACAGAGATGTACAGATACCAGATCTCTGTGCTGTGGAGTTAAGAGGTTTGACACATGACAGGTAATTAAACCCACTGCTGGTGTTTAACCTTGCACACGTTTCAAAAGTAAAGTTTCACTGGAGCCAGGGTTCAATTAACCTAAAGATCATGTGATCTTCATTAGGTGTGATGAGCAATACCTGAACCTTGATCTTGCTACATGTTCAACCCTCTCACAGAAACACATGACTATATTTTTAAACACTGTCACATTTAGAGAGCAGCGCGGCTGATGACAATAACAGTGAAGTCATTTAATCTTTTGTCAGTTGTGATTATTTCATAATAGACTGTATATTGGCCCGGCTGATTAATTGGCTGATATTTGGAAATCACTTTCCTGGGGGAGATACTGAACCATATAACTTTGTGAGACAACTGATTATTACCGTGATTATCATTTTGGATAACGTAATTATTAATAAACTGATTCAGAATGTCTCTTTCTAGTGGTAAAATACATGGGTTTATGTGCTTAATACTGTATATACATTATGTGCTTAATGTAACTGCTTGTTTTGATTGACAGCATCTTCCTTGATGTGTTTTAGACACGGATTTAATTACATTTAGGTGATTAGCTGTAATTAAAAGTAATAGGCCCTTTACTGAATGAAAAATGATGCACATTAAGTGTTGCTCACATGATAAATGCTGTTGTGTCAAGAAGGGTTTTAAGCACGAGACTTTCTGAGTGCTACTAAAGAACTTGATACACAAGAGACGGATCAGACACACAATAACTACAGGTACTGTCATTAATACAACTACATACCTCACCCAACAAACTAACTCTGCTCTGAGGTGCCTGTAGAACTTCCCCCAAACTGTAATTAACACCCAGAAAAGAAGGTCTGCAGAACCAGACCTCTGGTGACCATAACAACATATCGGAACAACATTATACAGCCCAAGATTTTTACTTGTGTATATACTCACATAATTTTCCCCATGTTACATGTTTTTGATGTTGTTTTGCTCATATATTAATCACATTAAATGAATGTTTTAAAGTTACTCAGTTAATCAAGATCACTTGTATCTATGTTTGGTGCATTTCTAATTCCTGAACATTAATGTCTCTTACATTTATTAACGTTGGTTTACACATACTTATAAATATACATACTTTTGGTTTAACATTATAAAACTTGTGAAGGTTTCACCTTTACATCTGATCAAATTTCATATGCAAACAGCATGTTGGAAGACAAGGAGAATTAATTTCCCTCTGAGAGGACAACTTCTGGTTTGATCACACACCTCTTTAGGGTTTGACGTCACACTTAAAAGACCAGCGTCCAAGAACTCTTGTGTCCTCTTGTCTCTAGTCATGCAGATTGTCTTCTACAGTTTCATCATTTTAGTTCTTTAAGAACTTTCATCAGGATGAGGATGCTGAGCTAGAAAAGTCTTCAGCAGACCCTTAAAATTGTGACAGGCAACCACCTTGTCTTCCATTCACCAAAAACCATCTGCATCAAACAGGTTCCTTCTCTCATCAATACAACATCCAGTGAAGATCAGCTGGAGCCTCAACAAACTGCATCAGGACACTTTCTTTCAATGGGGAAGTTATTCCAGTATCACAGTTTTAGTAACCCAGTTTTAGGAAACTGATGATTCATTTAGGCTGTTGATCTGCTGCATTTCCAATAACTTTATACTTTAATCTTTATTCTGCTTCAACCTCTTCTAATCCTAAACTATATGTGTGTGTTGTATTGTGTATGCTAGAGTAGTGTGTGTTTAGTGTAGTTAATATAGTCTTGTTTGAATCACACATGATGTTGTGGTAGTTCATGCTCACAGTCTGGAGTCATTAATCCTGCTGATCTTTGCTACATGCTCTGTAAGAGTCTTAAATCAATGTATTACATTGATAAAGAATTCCCTAAATCATTCTAATTAATATTTTCCTTTCAGAATAATATTTCTCTCATACAGGGAATGGTGGAGAATAGATCTATTATAACATTAATTTTGATTCAACTTGTTCAGGAATAATTACATCTTTGAAGAATGCTTTATTTGTGAACAAAACTCAATATTAATCCTCTACACAAACATTTAATTGCCTGTAATCTAAAAACCAACAAATGAGAACAAATGACTTCTCAAACCTTAGAAATCCATTTTCTACTTACTCTGCAAAAGAGATTAAATATTTATATTAAAGCAGCTGCAACAGTACCAAACACTTGTCTCACTACAAAGGCTTATTAATCATCACATTACTGGTGGTGAACAAGGTCCTGTTGTTACTGTAACTCAGAAACTAGCAGGAACATAAAGGTCTGTTGTAGGTCTGGATATTTTCTTTCCCAGTGGGGCTGTAATTTCAAACTCTAATTTCAGAGGTCTGCTCTTGCTAGATTTAAGGCATTCTGGAGTGTGTGACTGTTTGAGGTGTACGAGGGTCTTCTGTTAATCATGTGCTACATTCATTCCTCTACTTTAGGTTAAAAACAAAGCAGAGAATGTGTAAGGTTATCATGCAGGTAGAATTTTAGCAGTCAACACCAGTTTGTTATCTTAAATTTAAACAATAGCATGTACCTATAAAGAAGGTATATAAGTAGTATATTCTACTACTATGTTTTCACTCTCATATCATTTCAAACATGAATGACTTTTTCTTGCCTCTGAGGAACACAAAAGAAGACACTTAAAGAGCGCTGGTAACCAAACAACTGTGGCATTCATTGACTTTCATTGTAGGGACACAAAACCACCAAGATATTTCTCACAGTATCTTCTTTTGTGTTCCACAGAAGAAAAAAGTCATTAGGTCTGACACATATCAGACTGGTGCTCTGCCTGTTTATACACAAACACACTGTGTTGTGATGATTATGTGATGGATCTCTTGTTTAGGACAGAACGTGGGTGGGGCTAGGACAACAATTTTAGAGACTGTTTCCAGGTGTTTTGTTGTATAGGTGTTTTGTTGGTGTAGTTTGGATAGTTTTTTCTTTTCCAGTGTGAGCTCTAAATTAGATTTTTTTTAGTCATGTTTTTGCTTGATTTTGTGAGCATTGTTTAATTTATGTTTACACCTTGTTACGCAACCCACCAATCTTTCATGTGAATAAATAATGCAAAAGAAAACCAGACGTTCACTGCGTCCTGTCACTTGTCATGAATTTGAGCTGATCGTGACGATTACCACACCAAAAAAAACACTTTCACCAAAAAGTGCACTTGACGGTTCACACATGCAGCCGCATTACTGCAAGAGGCAAACAACCTTCACAGAACAGAACATGCATAAAACATGAGTTAACCATGAGTCTGCCTGTCAGACAGCTCGCTAATAATCATTTGAAAATATTCTGGGTAATCCATAATAATGACACGAGCAATAAGCTTAAATGTGTCAATGTTACAGAAGTGAACAAAAATGCAGCAAATGGGCAGATCGTTCTCCATCACAACAATCTTACCGAAAGCAGTGCTGCGATTGGTCAGGTTGGAGTAGGCGTTGCCGGAGGGGGAGGAGGTGGCAGGGCTGGACAGGGGGCTGTAGGAGGACGGGTCGGCCTGGTAGCTGTGGCTGGAGCCGATGCCAAACGGTGAGGACTGGGCCTTATTGGATTGTGCCGGAATCTGCTGCTGTGTTTGAATGACACAACACTGTCAATATACAGAAGCCTAAATATTTTACAGGCTGAGCGATCACACATCAAACACATCACCATGACGACTTACTGAACAGGTGTAAACCCAACGTTTTAGGTTTCAACCCTGTTGAAACTGAGCAATGATCTATTAAAGCTCACATCTTACACAGTAATTGCATATTTCATTAACAACATTTTTACATGAGTAAACAATGCTTTATACACTAAATGTCTTATTTTTGGATGATTAGATCATTTACAATGAAGGTATTTCATCCTTTTTATTTTCTCTGGTTCTTTAGGATGTGATGCCCATAGATTAGGTTCACACTTATATTCATAAGTAAATAAACAGAACTAAGAAAGTAGCTCCAACTAACAAGGCAGTTCCAAATCTAACTGATTAGATCAGCCACATTCAAGCGTGTAAAATAACTAATACATGAACCTACAACTAGAAACTGACTGGCAACTTCAACACTCATGCGTGTAAGTGTAAAGAAGTCAAGAGAAATCTTGACTGAAATGAGCAAGTGACAGACGGCTGTTATCATTCAGTTTAATCAGTGGAGAACCACAGAGCTGAATGTTACACCAGCATTTCTCTGTTCTTCATAACAGAGGCCTAACATAACATATTTGAAATGGCTTCATCGTTATAAATATTTCATGGCAGAAAAATACACGATGCACATGAAATTTATTGCTAAATAGATAAAACACACCAGAGCCCATAAAACACACACTCTTGTAAGTGTATCAGAAACACGTTTATCATGAATACCTCACACAGAGTTCTCTGTAACTCCAGTAACTCTCTCTACTGTCACAGCTCAACAATAAGGATGGCGCAGGGCCTGGAACCACATTTAGAGGGAGCTGTGAATTGAACTTTCAAGCCAGTGCTGTGTCTCTAATACATTTTTAGTTTACTGGTTATGTACATGTTTTTTGCCTTGCAAACTTAACCATTTGATTTTTATAATGTATTGTACATTGTTATGACACCAAAATGCAGTTGGCTAAAATGAACTGCTTTCTAAACTGCAAGAATGACTTTTGATAGTACTGGACACATTAGAACAGGTGAAAAATAATACAAATGTCTGCGTCTCTTTAATGTAGTGGGTGTGAGTGAAAGTATAAGCAGGGCAAGCAGACTGCTGAGCTGTGAATGATCTCTCAGCACCACTGAAGGACTGTGTCATTACACAAAACTAATCTCTGAAGTGCCTTCATCAATCTCACCTGGCCGGAGAAGGGTGGTCTGCTTCCTGTCCAGGACACCTGACCAGCGCTAATCTGCCGGGATATCTGGGTAAGATTCTGTCCGGCTGGACCGGCCGTTGATTGGATGTCATTGACCCCTGGCACGTGGATCACAGAGGAGCTAAAAGACACACATCACTGCATTTACACATCACTTCAATAGACAATAGAAAGCATGAAAACAAATAAAGACACTCAGCACTGTACTATATTGTAAAAGTCACATCTAACAATAGTATTAACAATAGTACAATATTTCACAGCCCCTCATACCTTACAGTATAAAGCATGTGAAAGCTATAGACTGTAAAAAAAAGTAAATGGACATTCTGCCATAAAATGTAAACGTCACTTCACCTGATTTCATGAGAAACTGTTGCTATTTACATTTTGTGTGACTTAATTTTCATTTGTGAGTGAGTGGTTCTGTCTGACTCCACTGAACCCACTTTGTGTACATTGTGATAAACTTCATCTTCATCATCAACACTGGTTGTTTTCTTCTAAAGATATTAAGGGATGTATTTTTTATTACATTTTGCTGAGGTTAAATTTTGCTGAACTTTTGTCTGCAGCTGATGCTTAATGTGAACAGATTTTGTGAATTGACAAACGTTTTCTGTAACTCACTCGTACCTGAAGCTCTTGCCCGAGTGGCCAGGCTGGAATGGACCTTGAGAGTAGAGCTGCTGTCCTCCAGCTGCTGATGACGACACCATCATCTTCTTATCAGCTGAACACACACAAACACACAGACAACATGAACGTTTAACATCTGCATTTATATTAACCCTGACTGTCAGGCTAAAAACACCCTAAAGCCGTCCATACAACCTGTACACTATAACCTAGACACACACCACGATTGAATATTACACACAAGAGCCAATGATGTCCAAGATGTCAGGTTTTAACCTTAATGTAAATCAAAGTTTGTGAGCTCCAGCAGAGAACTGAACAATTATAAATATAGTTAATTAATGTAACACTAAATAAAAAAATTGAAAACTTTCTTAAATAGAAATCCTGTTATTCTGGGTTATTTAAAAGGTCTGTTTCTCTTATGAAGCTGTTGTATGGCTTCAGAAGGCTTTGCTGTATGTGGATGCACCAAAGAATCTCAAGCACGTTTATAGTGCTTTTATGATGTTTTTTGATCGTTTTAAAGTTTGACAGCTGTTGTGTTTTGTGTTTCACAGAAAAAAGAACGTCATATGAGAATAACAAGAGGGTGAGTAAATAATCATGGAATTTCATTTTTGGGTGAACTCTTCCTTTACGACATGATACGGTCAGCAGTTTCATTGTCACACATCACAGTACAACATCTTAATTCATCCCAGAGATGCTGAACAAAGGTCACATGGGAACAACAAGAGGGTGAGTAAATACTCATGGAATTTCATTTTTGGGTGAACCCTTCCTTTATGACATGAGATACGGTAAGCAGTTTCATTGTCACACATCACAGTACAACATTTTAATTCACTCCAGAGATGCTGAACAAATGCAAGAGCAGTAAACAGATAAGAGGAAAGAAAGCATCAACATATTATAAACAGCTTTATCTGCAGCAGAAAGACACTTATGTGTTCTGACTAAGGTGCATTTGCCCTCAAATTGTCTAAATTGAAACAATTCTGTCACAAATGGAACATCCAGTTCACATTTATGCAATTTTTAAAACTATTTATTCTCTGCTGGAAAAAAACAGGTTGCCCCAGTTAGATGGCATTGGAGGATTTTGGAACAGGGCAGCTGGTTAGTGATGTTCTTCCACCCTGTCAGTGCCAGATTGGGCTACCAGGTCTACACCAGCTTTAACTAGCTTGGGGCAGTCAGAAGCAAGTCTTAGCTTAACTTTCCAACAGGTTTGAAAAAGAAACAACTTGCAAATTCTTTGTATACATCCTTAATGTATAATATAGTATACATTCCATATCATGCATTAAATGCCTCTCTAGTCTATGGATTTGCATTCAGTGTAGCTTTGGTAAATTGGGTATTTACAAAGAAATCAGATTTGTGTTTGTAAGATGCAATATGTAAAAGAATTAGATGCAGGATGCAAACATACATCCCGAGATTCCAGTATACATGTCACTGAAGCGTGGGTCTCTTTCCTGGGAGAACAGCGATTCCGTTTTTTCGATGGTCTTTCCTGCTTCATGAACTCCAGCTGGCACGCTGGCAACTGGCACCTGTGGACATAAAAACGAGACGGCCAAATTGAAACTTTTTAATGGCCCTGGTTCCAAAAGTATTTTTCTTGTTTATTTCCTGAATAGGGATTTAAAGAAATATTTCAATAAAGAGTTCCATATTTCAATAAAGCCTCGAACCAAACCAATCAGCTCTGGAATGAATCACAACAACAGTGCCACATTTGATTCTAAGAAAAAATGTTTTAGGAAAAACCAAGAAAAAAACAAGTACAAGACTATGTATTTAAATTCTTTCCTAAACAGCTCATTAAAACAAAATATGTTATGTTTATCGTGAAATATTAATCATAAAATACGCAATTAGTATGTTACAATTTACACTGGTGTGCAAAGTTTTACTGATTAAACATTAAATGTTTTAAAAATGTATTTTTAAGCAGAAAATTGCAAATGTCAATCAATAATGCCCTATTTTACTTTTATTAACTCTTTCATTAACTCAGACTCACTTGGGTTGTCATAAATTGTTGACAGATGCTAAAAATCAACATAGATTACATTTAGATTCACTATATTAAAATGACTACAATTAACAGCTGAACATAAACACACTACTAACAAAGGGGCATGTTGCAGACGAGCAATGATAATATATGTGTAATGTGTGACTTTACACCATAACTATTTCCAGGCAGAGAGAGATTGAAAAGTCATTTAATGGCAGTCAAAAGTAGCATGACCTACTTTCCTCTAGAAAAACACACATTAAGATATTTTGAAGAATGTCTGAGCTGAGTCTTCTGAAGTGATACAATTTCTCTGTGATGAACAGACGAAAGCCGTTATTCACTCAAAACCCAATTCAAATATGGTGATGCATCAATAATATTACAGATCATGTGACACATTGATTCACTTCATTTATGTCCTTTTTGGATCTTAACAGTTGTCATCCTCATTCAATTTCATTAAATGAAAAAACTCAGAAGCTCAGACATTCTTCAAAATATTTTGTTATTTTGTGTCTCTCTGTATAAACATCACTTCTGTGGCCTAAACTCCAAAAACAGCAAAATGATGACAACATTTTTATTTTGGTAAGCTGTTCCTTTAAAAAGTACATTTAATTTAACTGTTTTCCAGTTCCTGAATGTTAACATGCTGTTACACTGACAGTCTTCAGGCTCTGTTTATGTCTGTAACTTGGAATTTGTTCTCTTTTAATTTGTTTGTTCTTTAATTTATTACTGACCGTTTACTTCCAAAGTTACTTGGAAAAACTTGAAGCAATGTTTACTAGATGTAAAAATATCTGAAAGACACATACCATATAGCTTACACACACTATAACATAAACTAGTGTGCTAGTAGTAATAGTATAATATAAAATAGTGTAACTATATACTTCAGTAAAACATAACTAGGTTTGCTGTGCTATTTTAGTTGGGATAGAGAAAAGATTTTTAACACTATTGTAAAATAGGATTGGAGGGAACAGGTTGAAATAAGTGATTGTGAGGTCAGCTGATAAAGACATAATACAGAACTGTTTCCTGAGCAATGAAGAGCGTATATATGACTGTATATGTAAAATAACGAAATTATTTATACATTATTGTTTATATACTATTTATACTACCCAGGCTAAAAAAAACACACCTGTACAGTTCGATCACTCAGTGAGAGGCTGAGACAAATGTGTGTGTGTGTGTGTGTGTACCTGGGACAGGTCATAGGCAGTCAGTCCATCTCTCTGGTGAACTTCAAGCTCTGCCTGCTGCTGCTGCTGCTGAAGCTGTCTGCAGTGAAACAGAGTGAAACTCATAAGTGAAGCAGTTTTATCAACATCTGCTGTTTGTCACATTCCAGTGAAAGGTGATGTTTTATGAGCATGTGCACATATATTAAAGTGAATAAAATATTCAATATTTCTAACACTCCATATGTTTTACACATTTTCTAAGCTCGTCAAAGCCAAATTCAAAGTTTGTCATATCGGAGACCCATTAAAGCAAATCTGTTCACTCAGCAGTTATCTTTGGAGCCACCTGGGAACAATTTATAGCAAAGACTATTACTGCAGTGCTATTACTGTTAATAGTGGAAAGTGTAATGTTCAATATGGCTGTTCTAGCGTCCCGCCTTCCAGTAAAAAAAGCCAATCACCAATCAATAAACACTAGCATCCTCTTGGAAGAGGTTTTGCACAGAGAGCTGTAAGGTACTTGCTAGCCTTAGCTTTTCTGTAACATTACATTATTATGAATGGAATTAAAACTTATCCAAAGTGACATAGAACATTTGTTTATATTTAGTGATTAGTGGTTTAGTTAGAAGAACACAATGGTACAGCACATTTAACATTCATCATTTACCATTCATCATTTAACAAGCCTCCTAAACATCCAAAAACCAGCATGCATTTAACAAGCAAAACTGATACCAAGATAACAGATCATCTTAAATTAAGCTGCATTTTCTTACGTCTTTGACAAGTTTTAAACTAGATTTGACAAAGACTACATATGTTAGAGACGAAACACAATGCACTACCTAGCATACAGAACATCGCTATGCAACTAAACAAATATCTCATGTATTTTTGACTGCTTAGGTTACTGTTGATTTTTTATGTAAATAATCTGCTGTCATTGGCAAACCAATCTTCTACACAGACAGCAGCATCCACACTAAAAATCCCAATAAAATGAATCGAATTTCAACACAAATTATTTTACACAGGCAGCGTTTATGATCCTCAGTTTTTTAGATATCAACATTGTGGCCACTTGTTACGCATAATTATACTGCCCACCTTTCAGAACAGCTTTTGCCTCCAAAGTGCACCTATCATGCTCCTAAACGCTGCTTACGCAAGCAGCCCAGTAGGTTCTGAAACAGACTTTAAATGTCCTTGCCTTAGTGTGCCTTTGGGAAACTAGATCTCGAGTGTCTGACTGCCTTCAAGCAGAATGGAGATTTCTCACTGAAAAGCCGAGTCTTTGTTCAGTTTTAATATCATTGTGATTTGTTATGGAGCTTCACATTCACCTGAAAATGAAGCAAAAGGCTTTATACTTATCTGAAGGAAAATGTATTATGCTGAAAAAACCCATTATGTCAAGATGTGGTTGGAAATCGCCCATGAAAATACCCATGAACCCAAACATTAGGGGTTTCAGATACGTGCACACAATCTGGAATCACATTAGGCCACCTGGACCAGCACTGGAATCAGATGAATTGAACCCAAAACACTGAACTACACTTGAACTTTCAGGGAACAGAAAGAACCGAGGAAAAAAAAAATGAAACAAAAATTGCAAAAACATCCAGGCATCCAATTTTCCACAGAAACCCAAACTCTCATCTGCCTCCCTCCACAATTAACTCACTGCAGTCCATCTCCACGTATGACTGCGAGAATGCAACATTGCTTTAATCCCAGCATGGGAAATCATGCTGTGTTGTCTGTGCGCTACAGGCTGCAGGTTTCTAAACGCAGGATATGCGCTTGGAGTGAAGGATGAGCCACGGACTGGCCGAGCCCCTATAGGATGCCTTGTGGTTGTCATGGTAACATGACAGGACTAGGGAATGGCGCAAAGCTGAACCATTCATTGGCGATGAGAGAGACACAAATGAAAAGAGGCAGTTAGAGACAGATAATTGGAAAGCCAACAGACTACATGTAATGATACTGACATCCCTACAACAAAGCCCAACATCACAGTTTACATATGCATATATATGTCCATTCATAAGGCTTTCATTTACTGCTAGCATGATCACTAGGACAAATGTATTTACGTCACTACCGTCAGTGTGGGATTACATGTTAAGACAGTAAAATTAACATTTTGGCGACTGAGAGTTGCCACAGTTTTTATGAATTTTTTGAATCAGTTTTTGTGTCCTAATACCTTTGTACCAAACTGTATAAAATTATTTCATTGTTAAATGATGCATTTGTCTTTGTCATACACTTCTGACCTCTAGACAACCACATCATAACTTATATTACAGTATCAATTGTTAAAGAAAATGAAACTGTGATAAGCTTAGGTTCAGTCAGATGCAACGCCTTTGAACATAATCCACTTATTCAGAGATCTCATCCAAACACTCTGACTGTAGTATGCTGTGTGTGCCTGTCTGGCGCCTGTAAGAAAATATCCAAACTTTAGTTTCAGAATTACGAATGACCTGTCTGTCTGTTCTGAGGATCCAAACCTCATGTGTACAACACTGACCAAAAACATAATTCTGGCTAACCTGTAGATTCAAACAGCAGAACGACCAAATCACTAGACCTGAAAAAATACAATAACACAAAAGAAATAACACAGTCTTTTGATAGTAACTCTAGTTGCTCTGAAATTACTTAAGATTCTTTCTGCTATGATTCCTTCTGAATCCTGATTTCAACAAAGCCATAAATGCCAAGCAGATTTAAAATGTTACATAAAATGAATAATGTTAGCAGCATCAAGCAATTACAGGGCCAAACACCAAAGTTACGTGATGTACATTCAAAACTTGCTTTCAAACTGCTGCTACAGGATCATATAAAGTGTTTAAATGATGGTTGTGTTGGAATAGTGGAGAGGGAATAAGGAAAACCTTGGATAAACTGGTATTGACGGATTCTGCACAAGAGGCATGTGACTTTTGAACTATCACCAAACCATAAGGAATGCTTTAGCTGTCTTGGTTAAGCTCAGTAAAATTATCATTGCAATGTGGTATTCAATATTTCCTCCAGCCCTAATGGTCACAAGCGTATGCTGTCAAGATCTCTATCCAGCTCCTTAACCAGCAAGAATGTTTTGGTCACTGATGGTGGTCCACCAGCTACACCGACAACCTTTAAAACAACATGAGGGTGAGTAAACAACGATAGAACGATCACTTTCAGCTGAACTGTTTTTCAGATGCAGTGCATTCTGGGCCGTAACACTGATCTTTTGTGTCTGTTTGCTGGTTCCGTCTTATCTGATTACCAACAACACTATTTGTCTGGAGGGTGAATGTTTATCTGTGTATCCCTTCACTCTCCTTCCCTTCCACATGCCCTCTGTCTCTCCCACAGTATCATTCCCTGTCTGCGGGCAGCTTGCCAGTCTGGAGCTCCTGTCTCACCTTGGCCCTGCTGCACATGAATAATTCTCTCACTGACGCCTTTTGCTCTTATTATACACCCATAATCTCAAAGTCAGAATGAAGGGAGTGACACCTGATGTGAGAAAGCACAGGTTTTTATGTGCCCTTTCTAAACAAGAAACACATTTTTGGAGTATCTTATTTCCTGGGATCTACCGGCAGGCAATGTCTCAACCCAACACTGCTACAAAATATTTAGACAAACTATTGTTAAAATATTTCAGAATATTTTAAACAGTTTAAAGTATTTTAAAAGTAAAGCTTTAATGGAAAACGCAGGAAAATTCTTTGTGATTCTCATTCCTTGACCTGTGAACTGGTTGGGATCACATTGACCAGGTAATCTGCTAATGATATGGAGGACATGGATAAAGTTCTTTCACGGGCCATTTTTACATTTGTGTGTATTTCATGAGATAAATAATTTACCTAACACATAATTCACTTACCATATTTACTTACACATCTTATTCCAGTGACTGTGTTTGATAATTGTTTTCTCCAAAAGACATGAGATGTTCCTACTGCCCTACACTCTGCTATACTGCCCTACACTCTGCTATACTGCCCTACACTCTGCTATACTGCCCTACACTCTGCTATACTGCCCTACACTCTGCTATACTGCCCTAAACTACACTATACATATTTTAATGTCTCTATCATGTATGTTTTTATATTATATACAATATTGAACTAATAAGGGATGCCTTTAAACATTTTTACACTAATTGTAAAAAATGTCTGTGTTTCCTTTCTCTAATCGAGCTGCTTTAAACAAAGCATGTTTTCTTGAGAATACTGTTTGTT
>JAZGTK010006568.1:0-20642 GCA_036877625.1 Ambastaia sidthimunki | reverse complement strand
GTTCAGTCTGGCAAGGAAACAACAGGCTCAGTAGCAGGACAAAACGTGTTTGCAACATCGGCTGGACACTTATACCCATCGGGCCGAGTCGATCTTTCTCAAACCTCTGAACTAAAAGCACAACAAATGTACAGCTGCCTTAATGCCACACTTATACCCGTTTTGTATACCCGTTTTTGTAAAAACTCTCTTTGGATGACTTGATGGTGCAGGAAGTTTGAGCAACCATTTTACCCAGGCATGTCCAGGAATCTGCATTCTTTAGTACAATATCCCTAATCACACAGGCAAAGAATTAGGTTTTCTAAAGGAACACAAAAGATTGAATGGTACATTGTTTAAGTATCTGTACCTTTTTAGGCAAGTTGGAAGTGGCATATTCAATAGACTTGCATAGTTCACTGCCATTATGTTTAGCCCCTGGGAAATATGAAGAACTCAAAAACTATTCAGAAATAGGCACAGACTCAGATAAAAACTCCAGAAAGAAATGCTGACCAGTGCATGGAGGACTCCTCCAGTCCTCCTCCACTCCTGCAGAAGTGACAACAATCTACACTGCTGCGAAGAGAATGAGAGTGTGCAGTGCTTACATCTTTAATACACAAATATAAGCAACCAAAAACAATCTGGTCAACCCTATCTATTAGTCTTTAGACCTTTGTGGCACTGAACTTGCACTTATTGTAGTAAGACCAATACTGCTAAGCAGCAGCTTATTAAAAAAAGGTGACACTCTTCTGGAAACTGCATAGCAGACATCCAATCAGATTATCAAATCAAATTTTTAAGTAGCTTTTGATATTCTAGTTGTTTGCTATCAGGCAGTCTGTGAGTGTTCTGAGACAAAAATAAATACTTTTCCTAAATTGTATACGCCCTATGATCATTAGCTCTATCAGTTTGCTTGTCTCAATAACTGTTAAAACAACCAACTCTTCATATGAAACCTCAAATCCTCCCAATTCTTTTTTATTCTATTTAATTCTATTTCTTATTACACTACTAATACGCTGTACTTGTATTCATGGATGTATATTGGTCATGTATTAGATATTACATTATTACAGGAAAAGATTTTGCATATTAGCACTACGCTTTTTGTCGTCTACCTGTTCTGGTACTAACAATTAACATGATTTGTGAACTTTGCAGTAAATTTTGATAAGAAAGCATATGCCCAAAACGTACAAATGTATTCTTAACAAAAAGCCACTTTTATTTTATTTTACTTTTATTTTAACAACAAGAGCCTAATCTATCAGAGTTAAAATATAG
The DNA here is from genome assembly GCA_036877625.1 of Ambastaia sidthimunki. NCBI lineage: Eukaryota > Metazoa > Chordata > Actinopteri > Cypriniformes > Botiidae > Ambastaia > Ambastaia sidthimunki. The sequence continues at coordinate 19,364 of JAZGTK010006568.1, read as the reverse complement.
CAAGAGGAGAATTACCTCAAACTGTGAGCCAGAAGTAGGCTGTGATCCTGTAAGAGACATGGGTGCAGCAGGTAAGGTCAGTGGTAACAGAAGAAGGGGGACATGTACTAAAAAAGGATGGAGAGAGGATTTTCCTTAATGTTAAGTGACATCCTCTGCATTACATTATGAAGGGCTGTTAAGGAGAGGTAGCAATGACAAACAGCTGAGAAGTGAATTAATCCAATAAATTAATCTGACAAATGGCTGACAAACCACCAGTAAAACAAACATGCAATGCTAACCCACAACGGATAGGCAGAAAGTTAGGGCCGATGCACATGCATGATGTTAATACAACAGACAGCTGTAAGGTTGGCAAGTGTAGCAGGCGTCAATATTCAGACATCAAAACAACCTCTTACCTTCCTGCTGAGACTTATATGGAGGCTACTCTGCAGCAGCAGGTAATGGGGGCCAGCCTGAAAGTTTTGGAGTTCACGGAATGAGGGGCTACAGGAGATTGGTTGGTTGGTCTGCAGGGGGTGAGGCAGGTGTGTGTGAGGCGACTGACTTGGGGGAGCATTTGGGTGTGATTGTTTGTGTTATCATAACATGGGTAGTTGGAGGAATTATTCAATAGGGAGTTGGGGGTGCCTGGTCTGGAGATAGGTTAAATGGTAAGGAAGCAGTCCAGGTTTTTTTGAGGTAGTGGAGCAGCTTTGCCACTAGGTCTGGATGGCTGTTGGAGCAGCTAGCTGTAAGATGTAAAGCTATCATGGAAAGTGGGTGAAGGAATTGACAGAAAAATGATAAATAAAAGTCGCCAAGGTTAATCTAAATTTTAGATAAGCATGTTCTTTTGTCATTTTGATATCTTTGATATCCACTGATTTCAGAAGAAATGGTACAACCTTGTTGTTTTTATTTTTTAGCACATAATCATTCAATCACAAAAAACATTACCATTAGTATGAACAATGACACTAAGCCTGACCTGGGATGGTGTCCTCAGTAGGCAGTTTTGCTTGTTGTGCCAACAGCAGGTCTTCAGAGTTTGCCTCTGAGACTAGTGATGCAGGGTGAGACTTGCACATCATAACATAGGCAGGTGAAGGGTCCTTTACCTCAGTAGCTGCCTGGTGTAATGCCTGTTTGGGGAGGGGGCAATGGGGCTACCTGAAGTAAAAAGCTCTGTGTGCCATCAAAGAGTAATAAGTGGGCCTAGGCTATTTAATGTCTCTTATTATCTCTTACTGGCTTGGGTGCTTTTTTTTACCTTGTTTTTAATTAGGTTGGCATGGCCTGGGGCCTTGCATTGCTTCCTCTTAATATTTTTTTTCTGTAAGACATGCGCAATGCACACTGTGGTCATTTCACTTCAGTCATAGTTGTGGGAAATGAAAACCCCATCCCAAAGGCATTTCTCATGAAACTCAGGTTATGAAAAAGAACTAATTGAAAAAGAAACTAAAAAGCAATTGTTCTTTTGCTGTAAATTTAACAGAATCATTCAAGTGGTCAAAAAACTGTTTTGTGAGGGTGAATAAAAAGGGAGAAAACAATGTGAGATGACAAAAGAGGAAGGGTAAAGCAAACACAACATTAATCTTTAGAGTACAACTATTATCCACGAAAATGTGTTTTATTAAATCATTAGGTAACAAACACCAAGATCAAAATAGGTAAATAGGTAAATAAAATTGCACACATCTACAAAAAAATGCAATGGATTTAAAGCAAAGCAGGTGGTTGTCTTATGACAGCTTTGTTTGGTCCTACCCTCCATATTCTTCAACTACAGTTTACAATTCATTAAGTTTCTCATAAACAACATAACGGTGTATGCCAATCTATTGTAGATTGTTACATATACATCACTGCATCACACAAATACAAGTGGTAAAACAATAGAAGTAATGCAACAGAAGAACCACACAGTAAATAGATAAGTGCTGCAGTTTAAAACATAGGCCAGTTGTAACTCTAAGCAAGGAATAAAGATATAACAAGACTGTACTTTCCTAATGAAAAGAAACTGTTACATTTAAATAGTTACAAATCAATGAAAAACTAATTAGAAACCTGTGTCTTTGCCATAAAGTACCTTTAACTTATCCCTGGTGTGAAACACAACCCCAAAGGAACCCCACACTAGGAGCCATCTTAAACTACAACATCAAAATAAAAAATAAAAAAAACAAACAAACATTCAAACAAGTTTAACAAATAATAGCACCCAACTAAACCAGAGAAAGAGAGACTGATGTGACAAGAACTTATTCTTATTTGGAGCCAAAAGTGCATAAAGTATTTCTTAAAATTAAAAACACAACAGGGACAAGTTGCTAATTTTCAATACAGCAATTTTTAATAAACAATAAAACTGTAACCTTTAAAGTATTGTTTTTTCCAGTTAGGGTGAAAAAAATGCTGCTGCTGTGGATGAGTTTCACATCCTTGGCCTTTTTACTGGAGTTTTGTTTCCTAGTTGTATTTTGCAACTCCTTCTCTATTTCCTTCTTTTTAGACTTCTTTTGATTCTTCTTCCCTAAAAAGATAAACAGTTTTCCCTATTTAATCTGTTATAACAAAGATTTCAGGGAAGTTTCACATTAAAATTTTGATTTGTACTTTCTAAATAGCACATACATAAAAATTAAATTTATTTTCAAATAAAGAACTATATGAGTAATACATGTTTTATTTAAAGAACATCTGACTTGGTGTTTACACTTTTTGTGTAAAACATTCTTTTAATTCATACTTTAACTCTCCCAATGTGTCTTAAAATTAAAAGCTGTTAACACTCACGTTCTTTTTCTTTTGGTTTCTTCCAAAGGCAAATCAGAACATAACACTCAAGGGCTCGAAGAGTTGAAGGTTTGAGTGTCTCAAAATCAATCTCAATCTCCTCAGGGTCTGAGTCCCCAAGAATAGGCTCTCTCGCCTTAATGATGTTTACTACTTTGTCAATCTTTTTTCCAGGAAGCTTGTTAATATCCAGACTCAGTTGTATTTTCTCCTCGTAAGACATGGGCAAAGCACTCATCTCCTCCTCAGAGTCATACACCCTGCTTTCCTTATTCCATCTAAGAAAAGTGCCATCATTTTGTTTTTTTAGACAGTTCTTGGTACATAAGACAACTACTGTGATTGTTATGCTGTTGTGATACATTAACATGGAGTTGGCAAAGTATTTTTTCTGTCATAGAATTATCTTATGTAACAAATCTTACCCTGATGACTTGCATTTGCTGGACTTCTTGTGTATTTTTTCTGGTTTTTATTTCTTCACCTATTTCTTCAGCAGCTGCTCTCGTACTGCTTTTAACTGGTCAGTAAACAGGAGAAATACTATAACAAATAAAATACAGTAAGAAAATAAAATAAACACTATAAATCTATAGCTCTGTATTAAAACAGATTGCCCCTAGAAAACAGAGTTTCTAACTTTATTATGCACCAATTACGTCTTGGAAGCTTGCCTAAAGAGGCAGCATTTTAAGTTTTGAAAACGAACACCTATGAGGTGACTCACTTATCTGCAGTGAAGTCTTACCTGTTCCTCCAGGCTGGCGAGTCTCTGAGCTCTTTCCTCTTCATCTTCCTCCGAGTCTGAGGTGTTTTCTGATAGAGATGATGATTCACTGTTGCAGCTATCAGAGCTGGACAGACAATGAGCTTTCTCAACTCTTTCTTTTTTCATTCTGTTCTGACCAGGAGTCTGGGCTGCATTCCTCGGTTCATCAGGAATCTTGGAGAAGAGTGACTCAAAAACATTCTGCATAAAAAAACCCCAACACACTAAACTAAAACATCTGAGAGCCACAGGCATACTATGCTTTTACAACCAGGAAATGAGAACATGGGGGAAACAACTAAAGAATTACTAAACCACCTAAATCACACACCTGGAGTTTCCTTGCCATGGTCACTATCTCATGAGTAGAAGGATTGTATTTGTAGCAGTTTTAGAACATGAGTCGCATATCTGATATCTTATGAAAAAGAAAAGCCTCCTCATTACATGTCAAAACAACAATAGTGACCAAAGATCCAGTTAGGTTCATACATGAGGGCTTCTTTTTTTGGACATTACTTACTTTGATGGTACTCATATCCATCCTGGTAAATGATTTCATGATAACCAGAGCTTCAGCATCCACAGGCTTATAAAAGGGCCAGGCATAAGCTGAATGCATTTTGGCAAACATCTCTTTCAGGACGGCACTGCAGTATTTTAATCTCTCTGAAAGTTTGGTTCTTCTGCCCACCTGATGTTGGGGTAGTGATTCAGGAAGGTCTTTACAAGGGGGTTTGATGGGCTGGCCACTGCCTTTCCTGGAGAACAACTTAAGGACTTTGGGTTCTGTTACACAAGATGACGAGCCATAGCTAGTGAAGGAATAGGCAGAAGGGGGCCGTGGTGTCTGCTTTTCTTTTCACTCCATTTTTCAACTGAAAAAAGGCCATTCATTTTTAGTTCAGGGTAATACAAACACTCTGAAAAACATTAAATCTATTTATTTATTTATTTGCTAAATTAGAGCTAACTTTAGGAACAGAATAAGAAATAAAATCACTTTAAGCTTAATACAACATTATATGCACACATTCCAGTGAAACTTTGAGTATATCAGGTTACCAAAAAATCTGCCAAGTTTCAAAATGTAATGTTAAGCTATTTAATTTGCAGCCATGTTTACAAGGTTTGAAAAGCTGTCTGGTACAGTAAGTACCTGCTAAAGACTTTGTTCCTCCTTTGACTAAAGTTTTAGTGGTCAGAGCTCACATTCATCTTGAGGCATCTGTGTCACCTTTTTCAAGAAAATCTTTTCAAGGGCTTGTGCCATGAGAACAATATCATCCCCTGACTAGAATTGCAAAAAATGCACGAGATCAAGGGTTGCAAATCATAATATTGAAACAACATTTCATAAAATTACAGGAGTCCTCACCTGGTTGTACACATAACAATTTGTGAACATGGTGCTTAAGTCGTCAACACACTCCATTGCCTTCCAGTAGCAATTCTTCTCAAGACGTTTTTTAAACACCTATAGCACTTCTACACGTTTTCTTGTAAAATAAACACTTGAAAATATAGACAAACCAATGTAAGACTTACTGGTATATTAAGCCTAAATGCATCCACAGGCTGTCTGAAAGGCCAGGAGAAGTGGTGTCTCCACAGGGTCTTCATTACCACTTTTTCTAAATGTTGCAGCTGGTTTGTGAGGCGACCCGGCTTTTTTGGGTTCTTGAACTTGGGGGGAGGGGGGTTTCCACTCATGGTGAAATTCTGTTGGGGTTTCACATCAGTCATCGCCTGAACTGGTTAGGTAAGGATTTTTGCAGCTACGCAAAGGCAGATCAGCAGGCATTACACATCCACTGTCTGTGCCACTGTAAACAGTGTCAAAATCCTCATTCTATTTTGCACTGCTGTTTATTTTCTAGGGGCAATCAGAATAAGCAGCAGATAAGGCAAGCCTATTTGAATAACACAAGTCATTAACGACTGTATATGCAGATGCTTTTTGACAATACACATCTATGCAAGAATGCTTATGTCTATGGATGAGTTTACACTGCCTTTGTCTAATCAAACCGTCACAACCATTCTATTCAAACATGTGGACTTTTACATTGATATACAGTACACCATGTAAAACATAGATTTGCCCAGCTCAACAAAATGGACCACTGCAATTTAACTGCAAAAACACCAATACATTTTTCATCAGACAGAAGTAACCCAGTGCAAAACTTTGGGGGGAAATGGTGGTCACTATGTTACTTTGGAGTAAAGTATATCAGTTTTACACACACACACACACACACACACACACAAAGAACTAAGTACTGCTAAATTTATACCACACTAGGTGCGTTTACATGTGCAGGGTTTTGTCATTCCGATTAAAATGAAAGAATGAAAGAAAATTGAAAGATTTGTTTGACTGTTTACATGAGATGTCATCTAATCCGGTATGGTGTTTACATTTGCGGGCGATTTTAATCGGAATGACTTTGTGACATGCGCACAATAGCATGTCTTTTTGCCGCCTTTTATTCCTGTCAATATGGAGTTTCATGTTTTCTTATGCACACTATTTTTTTGTACAGTCTTGCTTTTAATTAAGCAACAGCATGAGCTTTTAGCCGTGCTGAGAGTGCAAGGTGTGAGGAAAAGATGCGTGCAAGACGGTGACCTTTATGGTGGATGTTCATTACTACCACAGACCATTGCAATACTACCCATACCTCCTTCAAAAAACAGGAGCGTATGGATGAAGGTTCGTAGTAAAGACTGGTGGGAGCGGGTTGTATTGCTGGAATTTAGCGACCTGGAATGGAAGCTAACCTTTCGCATGAGTCGCAGGTCATTCACAAGTTTGTGTGGACTAGTAAAAGGATTTATGGCCCCAGAAAAAGAGACCGTCAGAGATCCCATTCCTCTAATTATGTGTGTCGAGATTGTTTTGTACAAACTTGGAAGCTGCACAGTATACTGTGTTGTGGCAAATCAATTCGGTGTTCACAAGAGCACAGTAAAAAAGTTCATCTATATTTTCTGCAGGGGGATTGTGGGTGGAACGATACAAGATCTGATACAGATGCCAGGGGAAAAGAAGGCATTCGAAATCGCTCGGAGATTTGAGGACGCGTATTTTGTCCCTCAAGTTATGGGACTTATCGACGGCACTCACATCCCTATCCTCCCTCCATCTTATGGCAAAGTAATCGGGTTAAAGCGTTTACATGGCATAATTTTTATTTTGTTTGGTTTATAGAAAGGTTTATCCCACCCCTCTCAAACCCATTACAATTTCATTCGGTTTGGCCATTTTTATTCCGATTGAGGTGTTTATATGGAGCATTTTCATTCGGATTGGACTTTTAAACCGATTACAATGCTCCATGTAAATGCACCTACTAGGTAAAAACAGGTAAAGCAACTAAAATTGTCAGTGGTTAAAAACTGTTTATACATATACATTTTGATCAGGCTATATTTTGTAAAATTTTTGACATACCCAAAAGATTTAAAAGACATTAATCATTGTGCACTTTATTTAAATAACATTTTTACATTAATGCCCCGAGGACATACAAACTTCTGTAAACAAGACACATGCATTGGGAGGGAAATCAGTCAATTTATTTTAAGATATACAAAACAACAAGAATAATAGTTATATAGTTAATTAAAAGGACAAGTGTTGCAAGTCTCGAAACACAAAATGGCGCCTGGCTAGTTTTAGATCAACTAACAGCAGATTACCCCGCCCCATCATACTGGGCAGTTGTGGTTTACTGGTTAAGGATTCGGGCTTGTAATCAGTAGGTTGCTGGTTCGATTCCAGCGCTGGGTGGTAACAACTGAAGTGCCCTTGATCAAGGCACCTAACCCCCAATTGCTCCCCGGGCGCTGCAGGGATAGCTGCCCACTGCTCCGGGTGTGTGTGTGTTCACGACTTGCACTGTGTGTTTTTACTCCTCACAAAGGATGGGTTAAATGCAGAGGTCACATTCGGTTATGGACAACCATAACTGAGAAATACATGTCACTTTCTTTCTTTCATACTAATATTGAGCTCACGGTCCCTCCTCCTAACCAATCCGCCAGCTAAACGAAGCCAGCTCAACCAGGTCTCAAAATTTTACCTTTCCGTCTCTGGCACAAACCAAGTTTGAACTGCCAAACTGAGAAAGACGCTGTAGTGCCGAAGAAGTTGCCAATCAATGGATCTTGCTGAGGCTTTGCGCCCGGAAAAACCTAGATAAAACTGCTTAAATGTTTTATTCTAATTCTACATCCAAACAGCGCAAGCTAACGTCATATATATTTATACGTTTTAAAGGACAGTGTCTTTTGTAAGGTCATCAATGGCGGACGTGTCTCACGGCGGCTGTCTGATATTTATACCCTTCTGCTGAAAGCGCGCAATCCTATTGGACAAGCCCTTTACGCGCTCCCTTCTTCTCCCTCGCGCTTCAAACAGAAAAAGTTGTGCGTTCAAAAACATCTAATCAAACGCGCCTTTACGCCTACACCTTTAACAACTCCAAAAAGCTATTTTATAGTTGAATACATGAATGTACACGACGAACACCTACAAAACGCATTTGAACGTTGAAGTCCTTCTTTAAACAGGCATCACATGACCATTCTACAACATTCTGTCGATGGCTATTGTTCAGTTCCACTCAGTTAAATTATTACATTATGGCTCTTATCCGTGGTTTTAGTTGTCAGCCTATGGCAAGTGTTGAACATCAGTCACCTCCGAGCTTGAAATTCTCACCAACAGAGCTATAATACGATAGAATAAAAAATACTGCTAAAGGGAGGCAAGCAAATGCGCATGCGCTCAGACTTCACCGTAATTGGCAACACACTCGACGCACAATTGACGCTGTGCAAACATAATTTCAGCCATATACAAGTACATAGTGAAACGAAACGTTTCTCCAGGACCAAGGTGGTACATAGGACAACACAGAACAACACAGAACTAGAATGGACGAATTGTACATAATTTATATACATATAAGTTTTGTTACTTACATTTTGGAATTATAACGATTGTTAATATACTTTCCCTCGCTGTATGCTGTCTATAAAGAGCAATAATTTAATGAAAAAGGACTTTCCTCGATTGCTGCGAAAGAAATTGAATAGCATGTGGCTTTTTCTGTTTAGCAACATGATGCGAAACAAATATTGCACAAGAGGGCAGCATATGCTCTATTTTGGTTGAAAGGACCTCAGGGTGTACGCCTTTCAGTGACGCTGTACAAAATTTGTACTCACAATTGCTCATAAATAGCCACATATGCAATTACCTGTGTAGGCCTAAACTGGTGAGGATCTGTCGTCTTTTAATTGATTTTATGAATATTATAAATATGTGACAACTTATAATTGTTTTTTTAAGTTAATCTCTGCTGGTTTTGGTTGGTGTTTTCTGCTGTTTTCTTTGACCAACAGCATCTAGTCTGTGTATATTTGAATTTAAAAAAACATTATGGTTATGTGATGGTATTTCATTAAAAATATTTTTATTTTCCATTCTTATTTACTATTTTTAATATAAAACAATTTAATGCAGATGGTTTTTGATACTTATCAATAAATGGGGAACAAAGGAAACCACAAAGAATTAGGGCAAAGGATTCATGTGGAGCCGTCTGTGGAAGCTGTTTGAGTAGGCCTAGTTTTGAGGCATACATATGTATGAGAAGTGAAATATGACACAGAAAATCTGAGTACATCTTCATTGACACTCAAAAGCTGCATATCAATGTTTTCATGAAGACAGCAAGAAGCTCCAAAAGTTTTCCATCTTGCAAGGGTGCTGTCTCATTAGTGGCATATCACGACTCTGACATTTGTGTAAGCAGTGGAAAAGCATTTCCATTTCCCTCAGAAAGGAACAGAACATTTCAGTCAGACAACATAAATCTGTTTGTTTAGGAAAACAAACCAGGCAATGAGGCAGTAGCAGAATAAAATAAGAAATTAAAACACAAATAAAACAGTAAACAAATATACAACAATTAAACACAAATAGTGTGTCCATGCATAGATTTAACTCACAGACAGTCATAGTTTTGGTACAGAAAAAAAGAGTTGTTACATTTTTCTTTATTTTTTCTTTCCTAAATTATGTTTAAAGGTAATGCAAAAGCATGGATATATTTAACCAAATTCCATTTTAAATGTATAACAACATTAGGCCTATATAAGTAAATGATCTGTGAAAGCTGTTATCAATTTAGAAAAAAACATCCTATGGGCTAAAAATTAAAGCTATTACTTTTTAATTGCCAATGGTTAGTTATTAATGAAATCATCCCTAAAATTGACTACTTTTCTGTAAATGCTGAATGTCCCTTAGGACCAGTTTTTGGTCCAGATAAAGAGTGTCTAGAAGAAGGCCAGTGCAATGTCAGGTCATCTTACCCTTTGCCTTGAATCACATCAGTTGGCAATGACAGAGCAATAAAGCTGTCACTAAATCGTTTAACAGATAAGACTGTATAAGAAAAATCCATGTAGAAGGAAATCCAATTTATTATTACAATTTATATTACATCTGTAGTTAGATTTAGGTTTGCTTAAACTTTGATAAATCTTTTTTTGATAAAACTAAAAGTGCTAACTAAGTGCTAAAGAAAGATAAAAGTAAATAACAAACAGAAGTTGTGGCTCTTTAAATGTATCTCCAACAACTTTTTTGATAGAATTATTTAAGTCAAAAATCTATTAACCTATTATATGATATTACAATCCTATTGTACATCCTTTACATAGGCCCATATTACCCTAAACAAATTTTTTTCATGTGGTGACAAGAAGTGTTTTAAAATCCATTAGATCTCTTAGAGATATTTAAATGTCACTAATTAGGATCTAAATAAGAAAATAAAGACATTTCTAAAGCTTGAAAGTTAAGAAGATAATGAAACTAATTATACAGTATATATATATATTACATCATGGTGCTGGTCATCATGGAAACATCATGTTTAATTGTTAGTAATTGCTAAAGAGAATTGTTTTTTCTTCACCTCTACACCTCTAGTAGTTGTAGTTCCTTGCCACAGTCACCTAAGCTTGCTAACTGTGAGACTATTGAACACAAACATTTTCTTACTCTTAAGAATATGTAAGTGTCCAGCTATAAGTTTTGAAAAAAGATTTGCAGTTGATTTTACAGTTTTCTACATTATTCTGACATGTAAAGATTTCGGTAAAGCTGCTGCGTAACAAGGTACATTGTGAAAAACGTTATGCAAAAAAAAGATTTAATTTGATTAATGATAATTTATTTAGTCTAACTATGGGACTTCTCTATTTAGAAGAGATATTTTCAGCATTGATAAGGTTTAAGTACCTAAAGCAATTAATTAGTCCTATAAAATACAATTTATTTGTCACTTTATTACTATTAGTAATAACGTTTATCGTTATTATTAATATTATTCGAGTGCTGAAGTGTCACGATCACAAGAGGTGAAGAGTTTCAAGTACACTTCATCCTTTTACTTGGCTTTATGTGAATCGCAACCTCCTCCTACTAGCCCCTCCCACTGAAACATACAGAAACACACTGAAAGCGGGAGAGGTATTTAAAACTTTTTAAGATCTGTCAGAGACTTTGTCATCTACTAAACTGGGGTATTTGTCGGTCGATTAATTACTACTTTAATAGAAGACTTTACGCCCTCTATTATAACAACCGAAGGAAACGTTATTCCGTGAACTCAAGAAAGTTTTCTTGAGCTTTACTGAGGATTTGGTGGTATGTAACTTTATTTTTTGTGTTCGTTTTGTGTTAGATATGCACTTTGTCTTTATCAATAAACACCAGTTTTGGATTGTTGTAAGGAATCTGTTACAATCTGTCATGTTTACATTCTCATGCTCGGTCCATAAAACGGCGCATGGACGTTTCATACAACATTGTCTCACTGCTTCTGCACTGCGAGCTACAACGTTTAGATTACGTTTCAGATCTAACCAAACTATAAACACAAATATGCATCTTGACTGACGTGAATGCGTACAGCATGCAATTATGGATAAACAACATCAAAGTTAAACAATGGTCAGTTGTTCTGGTCAAGTTCTTGTTAAGTTCTGTTTATCAACTGAATTTAAAGCTTTTATATGGGCAGCATGCATGATCTTCTGTAGATGTTTCGATGTGGTCATGATGAGCTGTGAAACAGTTATCTTGCTGTGGTGCTTTCTGACATCTGAGGTGCTAGTGCTAAAATTTTAAATTCATTCTGCTTTTTTCATTAATATGATTTTAGCCTTTAATTAATGTAGGTAGTTCACATAACACTGAAGGTACAGATAAAATGTGAAATATCTTTCAGTGCATGGAATAAATAGTAATATGCAAAACATCTTAAATGTTGCAGTGGTAAGTAAGGCTCTAGGAAATGTTTAAGTTTAACAACAAAAGAAAATTACTCATAGACATAATTCATTGTGTTGTGGTAGCTTGGTAGTCAGAGTGCTACAGAGTACATTTCTGTAAAGAGAATAGTGGGGATCTTAAATATACTGTCATATTACATAAGATGTCTTCAACATTCTGTATGTTTGAAATTCCTGTTTTCTTAAACATATATTCTGCATTACTGGACATGGCTTATCTTTTGCATTCTTTATGTTTAAATGATTTGTTACGTCGATAAGTTTGACTCAGATTGCATTTTATTTTAGTTTGTTTGGTTTTGTTTGTTTAGCACTCAATTGCAGAATATCAATTTGTTCACAAGAGTTTATCAGTGTAGGTTTGCTGTCATTTAATGTATAAATCCTGGATATTGAAAATCTGGATCAGCAAGTGCATAGTTTTGTTTTCACAGACAATGCCCTTGATTTTATTATAGATAAAATGAAGTGTGTGGTTATTGAAAAAAACATTTTCAGCAGATAATTTTGTCCAAAGTGGTTAATGTGAAACTTCTGAATTAAAATCTATAATATTTATCAATTACTTGGTTACACATTGGCAAAACTAGGTCAAGACCTTTTGATTTAACTCTGTCTATTATTGGTGCTTTACTTGTTACTTTAGGGAAATTTGCTTAAGGTTCTAGTAAGGCTGTTCAGTCAGACAAGAGAAGATGCTTGCAAGTGTCCTTTGAGAGAAGATTTGTGTTTGCTGGGGTTATTGGGTAAGGAGAGACCAACCAGAGTTTCTAAAAGTACTTTTGTCAATGAATATTTGTTCATAAATTGAAGGTAAGTGAAGGTAAGGTGAAGAGTCTGGTTGTGTTATGTTTCATGAAAACTGCAGACCTATGACTGTTATCTGAGTCAAGACTCTTTTGACATGTTAGTTCAGGTTCTCGGGGTTAGCGATCATTCATTCCTAGTTTATAGTAGAGAAGATTAACAGGAGATTATCTCTTTTAGTAATTTTTGGTAATATTCCATCCTTTTTTTGTCAGTTATGTTTGAGCTCAGTGGGCAATCACTGGTAATTCATTACATATAAGTAAATGTATAAGTAAAGTGTATAAGTAAAGATTACATTCTAATACAAGTGTGTGTGTTACTTTGCATGCTCTGACTCACAAAACTCACATTCAGATGTTCCATATGTAAGCATTAAGCACAGGGAGTATTGTTGTGTGTGAGATCTCTGGTCTTAGTGGTGGCCCTTAGGTGTGATTTGGTTTGTGACATGCTAAGTGACTCAGTGTGTCAGGTGATAAGATGCAATAGGTCCCGGCTAAATAGATTGATCAGTCTGTATCACTGTTGGAAGTTGTGGTTTTGTTTTGAGTGTAGCTGGCCTCTTCACGTCCCCAGTGTGTCACTGCTAGACACGTGGCTGTGCTTGCAGCCAACATCTGGGCGGAAAAGCACATCCTTTATTATAAACATGTCAAAGATGACTGCATCACCATCCACTTATGCAAACGGAAAACCACACTCTGTTTAGATGGAATTATTTCAACAGCAAATATTTTCATTTTCAATCTAAATAAGATTCATTAATGGTCTGAAGGCCAGTGTTAGACCTCATCATGGCCTTCGGGAAACCTCTACATCCAAAGAGACCCTAAATGTCTTAGCCTGAGTTGTAGGCACCCTTCTTGATTGTCATGCTGGGAGCACCAGCTAAACAAGCTGAAAACCAGCTACACCAGCATAAACCAGCTAAGACCAGCAAACCAACTTAGACTTTTTTAAGCTGCTTTTTCCTTATTTTCCAAAAGAAAGAGTTTTTTAAGCTTGAACAAGGTTAGAAAGAAATGTCTTTTATTTAAGCATTGCTGGAAATTGGTATGTTATTAGAAAATCATGTTTTATTTCAGTCTGTCCTGCCATGCATCAAAAATGCCAAAAATATCCCATGAAGTCTGTTAGCTTAATGGTACCTGTATGCTATTGATGATTGACAGAATAAATAGATTAATGCAATTACAGTCTTTCTCTTCCAGGGAAAGGGTGTGTGTGCAAATTTTCTGTCAAATTAATGCTTTCTAGAATGAGAATGTCCCTTTCCTCTTAAACCACCTGCCTTCGAATAGTAATAGCCAGTCAAAAATCAGGGTTTAATAAATATAGGGGAATTCCTTATGCTGTATTAACACTTGATCTCAATATCTAGATTCATAACAACCAAAATGGATCTTATTTTCACTTGTAAATATGGTCTGTACATCTCATACAGTAGGATGCAGACTTCAAGAAATGTCTCAAGAAACAAAATTATGCTATTCAAACTGTTTTATTGGACCTCTAAATGACAGCTTTTGACATTGGCTGGATGGGCATCAGAAAAGATTGTAATGTGCCGCACACTTTCACAATAGCAAATTGAGCCATTGCTGAGGCATTTTCAGCAAATAATCATATACAGTGCTTTACTTTTAAACAAAAAGAGAATGTAATGAAAATAAAAGCTGCGTTTTGCAATGGTCTGGATCGTTCTGTCAAACAAGAGTAAGAGAAACAGTCTTTCAGCAGGAGTCACATGAGGTGATCCTCTTGAGCTTTCTCAACAGAAACAAACTCACTTTAACTAAGTAACATCTGATAGTCACAGACTTGCCTACAAGCCCATAGTTTCAGTTTAATAAAAATACCCACTGAACCAATTCTACAGATATGTTTTTGGTTGACATAGTTGAGAGCTGACATGGTTGATAGTTTATAAGTAGAACGAGCATTTTCACGGCTATTTGAGGAAATGATGTTTGCTACAATCATAGAATTAAATGAAAAGTAACATGTAGTATTATAAGTATACTATATCAAAAAAAGCCATGCACTCTTAAAAATAAAGGTTCCAGATAGAGCTATAAAGGTTTTCTAAAAGAACTTTTCATTCTCATGAACACTAAAACACAGTGTTAACAGGTGTGTATGTATTGTACATGATGCAAGACAATGGTTAAAGTTTGAAATCAACATCAACATGACAGGATGTGATGATTTCATTTACTAATAGGGCAGCAACTAGAATTCATAGGGCCTGTAACACCATTATAATGGTACTAAGTGACCTTTTCTAAAGACAGGTGCTGTAAACTGAGTTGACATCATTCTGGTGCATTACAAATGTTTGTTTCCTTGATGTAAGGAATTTGATGGCTTTGCATGGCTTCTCTGTGTGGCAATCAATGATCGACTCCATTGCTGTTTGTGTGCAAAAGTTAATTCAGATTTCACATTCAGATAACGGTGCAGAGTACAGTAGTGCTGTACTTGGTATTTGTGATTAATTGCAGATATAAAATGTTTGTATTTGTGCAATGTATTAAATCAATGTTAAAAAAAAGTGTTGAAAATATTGTGCATTTTGTTGCATGCAATTGTGAAGTGCTACTTTTTGCAAATTTTTCAAAACTGGTGGAAACTGACCTTTGTGAGAAGCAAGGGGTTTTATGGGACTTATAATGAAATATAATAAAACAACAAAAAATAACTAAAATACATGCATACATAAATAACCACAGTGAAATACTGTTTCGTGAGTAAATGGTTCTGAACATAAAGTGTTCATTTTATTTTTTACACATTCTCTCTTTGCCTTTGATAATGTGGTCTTAGATCAGAGGAGTGTAAATGCCTCTCGCTGTTCTCAGTGTGAGAATAGCAAGGGAGGGCCTCAAATCAAAAGCAGAGGACACTGTCTTGGGCCCCTATGCTGGAAGTGCAATGTTTGTTGAGATACTCCAAAATGACTTCCCAGCCTCAGCAGCTGCCTGTGAGTGAATGGCTCTTTTTGTCCAACAGTTGTTTGCAGAGAGAGAAAAAGAGAGAGAAAGCAAGAGAGGAAAGGGACAGGAACACGAAAGAACGAGTGAAAGTTTCAGAGACTGATAAAGTTGTGCCTTTTACTAGTTGGGGACATCCCCAAGGTAGTGTGTAGTTGTTTGTAACTATTAGAAATGTTATTATTAACTTTTGAGGTTCTAATGCATCTGTGGCACTGTTATCTTTTATGTATCTTTGTGTAAATTATGCACATATCATCCCTGTACTAATTTTTAGTGAGCTGCCTTGCTGTCTACAGATCAATATGTAGATACTGTCATAGAACCTCATAAGCAACTAATGTGGAATGCTATGCATAGACAGCAACTCCATATGTCAAACAGTGCTTTGCATAGGAGACTAAACTGCTAAACCCATAAGCATTGTTTTTCTTCAATAAACTAGCGTGACAAACCTGTGATTTTTTTTTGGTCAGGTTAATGTTGTATGTATTCGAGTGGCCTTGAGACTGTGTGTTTTTAAGAAAAAAAAGTGTGGTATTACTGATTTCTTTTGAAAATCTGCTACTTTCATAAGAGGTCATTTTTATGAGCTAATGAAAAAAACATGAGAGAGAGACAGCATTGTCCAAACTGGCTGAGTTTTGTGACACTCACAAGCTGGAATCTCGTAGACCTTTGGCTTATGTTGAAACTAAGCCCATGAAGCATAAATCTTTTGTAATATGAGCATTTTTATGATTTTATAGTAATAATAAACTCTGACAGTAATAGACACATGCTTTTAGGTTGCTTGATTTTGCTGATGCTTGCCTTTAAATTAACCAGTCTTAATCAAGATTTTAACCTACAATCCCCATGATTTAGTTTTAGAGACCCTTTTTATAAATGTAGGTAAATCTGAAAAACAGAAATAGTAATAATAAAATATATTGTAAATCTATATAAAATATATATTATATAAATTATAATACATCTAAATAAATATAAAAAAAATTCTTTGAAATTTTAAGATTTTATTTAAACTTTAAAACTATTTTCAGTAGTAATTTTCAATTTCTATATGTACACGCACATCAGAATATAGGGCCAATAGGGTTGTTTAATGATATTTTTTATTTAAAATTACACTACTGATCAAAAGTTTAGGATCACTTACTCATTCTTTATTTATATTTTTCCACATTTTAGAATAATAGTAAATTGTAGCTGTGGGAATTTTGTTGTGACTAAAAGCATCCAAAATAAATTAACCCTATGTTATATTTAAGCATCTTTAATATAGTCAGCCTTTGCCTAGAATTTGCAAAATTGTACACTTGAAATTTTTCATTCAGCTTGAGGTTTTAACTTGGGAGGCTTCACAACAGTATTGAAGGAATTTCCATTTTTGCTGGACTCTTCTCCTATTTGGACCAGGTAATCCATTTTAAAAATATATTCTTCTAAAATTTGTTTTTAATGAAAGAAAGAAATATGTTAGCACAGTTTTGTCGTCTACAAAAGTAATTTTAATCATTGAAAACCCTCTTTAGATTAAAAGATTTTTAAGATCATAAGAAACATTTTTTTCTGAAGTGGTCCTAAATGTTTGACCGTAGTGTACACCTGAAGAATGTTTGCATACAGAATTTTGTTTTTCCTGTATGTCATAAAGACTTTTTTTTAAATTCAGAGCACACCTTACCTGTTCCTGTAACTTAAATTTGGGATGGGTGCCATGGGAAAACACTGCTCAGTTTGTCAAAATAGAATTAAACCATCTAAATAAAGTGCATGACATTTAATAAGCTTTGAGCAGACATAAATGTTTTGAATGCCAATGTAGATTTGTTTAAACATTTTTATTTGATGACTAAATATCTGTCAGTGATGCAGACTGTATGTTTATTATTGGGTTAATTTTGTGAGGCAGTAAAGTAAGGAAAAGCTCATATTGGTGGATAATGCATGTTTCACTTAGGCTCTACTGGTGTGGCATTGGGTTTAAGCCACCCTCAGGTACTCAAGCTGGTTGCTTCCTCTCTCAAGTTCAACTGTGGTGATACTGTTGTGAGCTGTCATCTGTTAATGCTCTAAATGCAAATCATAGTGTCTGTATCAGTATCTGTATTACTGTATTATCTGTATTATTAATTTTTAGATAAACAATGTTGGTGACTGTTTAAAGCAAGTCAGTAGGAAAACATTCTGTAGCACTAGGATAATGCACACTGAATTATTTCTATTAATCCAAAATCTAAATTTAAAGCAAGCTAAAATATTTAATTGCACAAAGCACTGATTTACAATTCAGATTAAGAAGAAACAAATAAATAAAGAATAACACTATAACAGTTTTGATCAATTATGCATTAAAGCAAAACATAAAGCATCACAATATTATTGTATTGTAACCCAGATACTGCCTGGTTTATATTGATTCTCAATTCCTAAAGCCTTTAAATAATGATTCATTGTTCTTTTCCAACCGTTACACAAGGTCTGATTAGTTGGTAGAGATTAACCAGTGCCACCACCTCAACCAGAGCCTGCTGTCTCATCTCTTCAGAGCATACGGAATGTGACATTAAGACCCTAATATCCTGCTATTTGGTCACTGACTAAAATTGCTTTGTCTCTCTACAGAGTGTGTGGGGACTGAGCAATAAGATACCACGTTGCTTCTGTTTCAACCCTGTCTGGCATCAGGAAAGTGTTCTCTTTAAGCTATGTGGTTAACGGCATACATACACCCCTTCACCTTCTTGATATTGACCTTCTGCAGCTTGGCCTTTGCAGGTAAGAGCCATAATTCTCATAACCCTTCCTCTCTCACGGGACTCAATGTGAATGTGGGATGAATTTGTATGAGACCTATATCGGTTCAGACTTACAGGGACTCAAACTTGGTGTCAGCGGCGCAAAGACCTGACACCTCTAACGGCACGCCACGCCACTGGAGGAGGGGGGGGGGGGTTGGTGGAACCCAGTAATGAAACGCTTAAACAGGAGTCGCGGGATAAGTATTTAATAAACAACTAATTAAAACATAAATGGAACTAGATTACAAAAAAAACTAAAAGAAAACAAAGTAGCAAATAAAACACTGTCAAAACTGGAAAACAAAACCACAGGGAATCTCCCAGAACATTGAACTAAAAGATAAACAAAACGACAGGCAAACACAGGCTAAACGAATAAGAGACAAGACACGGCAAAGACTAGACACGACAAGGCAAGGCATAAACTAGACATGAGTTGATTCAACAAACATACCATTAGCAAAGAACATGCACGAGGAACATGCACGAGGAACATACCCTTGCAAATACCAACAACAATGCCCATAGCCCGGATAATGGGCGGGCAAACAGGTGATACAGATAAAACGTCTCGGGTTACGTATGTAACCCTGGTTCCCTGAAGGGAACGAGACGCTGCGTCGAAACGCTATGGGAAACGCTATCAGCTTTTATGCACTCTGAAACACCTGTTGCAACAATCAATTACGGGGCATGACATCACAGACGGAGTGATGTCGTGACCAGGAAGCTATAAAACCGCTTGTGTTGCGCTGCTCGGGTTAGCTTAGAACTGAATGAAGCAAGCGCAGGCAGGCGGTGCCCGAGGTATGG
>JAZGTK010006567.1:0-20644 GCA_036877625.1 Ambastaia sidthimunki | reverse complement strand
CTGTGTTTTGTAAGCGTCTGCGGGTGCCAGGACGCAGGTGGACAGCTGTAGGGGACGGCTGGCCAATCCGCAGCCGTCTGCATCTCTCATGCTTTACTGCACAGCTCTCTCTCTCTCTCTTTTTCACTGCATGCTGAACACACGCTGTACCTGCGACTTTTAAAATTCAAATGAAGTGCCATGACTGACTGTGCTGACAGATTCAAGTGTCAGTAACTGCAGATGTTTAGCAACATTCATATTTGAGTTTTGGTTCAGTATGAGTTAGAAATGGACGATACAGCCAAAATCTGTATTTTGTACTTTTATATCACTGTTAGTGTACATTGATATAGTTATTCATGCTGGAAATTCAATGAAAAATAAAATAATACATACAACTTTTTTCTTTCAATAAAATAAGCATGTGATAATGTCTGGACAGGCCAGTGATCACGTAGCAAAGCAAATATATCCGCCACCTGTATATCGCCACCTGGTGGACACGTTTCTACTGATACACTGTATCTGAGAATCAAAAGGTCTATAGATCTCGGCCTGCATGAAAACTAACAGCCTCATTCATTTGCCTTCAGACAGTCAATCCTAACATTGATTCTTTATAATTATCTCTGCACAGCAATTACAGCAGGACAATACAAAGCCCTTTAAATTCAACATAAAATCAAACGCTTATTTACTTCACATGTGTTAGTTTTATGTTATTTTAATATAAAAAATATATCTGAAACTTTGAATCCATCCATTTTTTTTTCAGCTGACATCACAAGCTTTACTTACCTTTGTGACTCCTCCCCTCCAATCACTCAAGCCCCGCCCCAATCCGGTACGAAACACCCACTTTTAACAGTCAAGGGCTTGATGGATTTTTTTCCTGAAATGCATCAGATTAAAGGTGTTTTTTTATGTTTATGAAAATAAACAACACAAAATAAACAACACAATTTACCTTTACAGAACTCTGTATGTGACTCAGATTTTCAGCTTCCTGCTGTTCACTGTAAATCACGCTGTACAGTAAAGCTACTGTAGATCACGCTGTACAGTAAAGCTACTGTAGATCACGCTGTACAGTAAAGCTACTGTAGATCACGCTGTACAGTAAAGCTACTGTAGATCACGGTGTACAGTAAAGCTACTGTAGATCACGCTGTACAGTAAAGCTACTGTAGATCACGCTGTACAGTAAAGCTACTGTAGATCACGCTGTACAGTAAAGCTACTGTAGATCACACTGTACAGTAAAGCTACTGGCCTTGTGTCTTCACCAAATGAACAGGAATGAACAGGAACTCCAACCTCATCCCGAGTTTCCTGCAATGCAATTCCAGAAAGAAGGGATTGGGAAAATTATGCGAAAACTTGGGAGGAGAAAGTGGATCACGTCTGTTTGCCGAATTAATCGCTTTCTAAATGGCTCGGGGCCAGGCAAAAGTTAACATTTGCCGTTTCAAAGGTTTTCAGCGCTTCCAATGAGCCATGAAATTACTGCATGCTGGTGAAAATGGCAGCTGATGAAAAGCGCACGTAGCAGGTCCCACCGGCTGACGGGCCGCGCGGGGGGGGAACGCAATCGCCCTCTCCTGCCCCACAGCCACGATGAGGAAGAGGAGAAAGTGAAGGTGCTGTGTCTCTCTCCACAAAGTTGTTCTTCATCACTCCTTCACAAACAGAAGCTAAAGGACAGATAATCATAACCAAGATGATATCAAACCATAAAGACCAGAAACATCTACACATGCAGAAGAATCATGAAAAGGGGAATCATTCATTTTAATCAGGAAAAGCGCAGTATTTTCATATAATAATAATAACGGTGTTTCTACAGGTAATGATGGACGCATGACTGATTTCATGCATCTTTTGTTCTGCACAGACTGAAGCAGCTGCCGGGCGCTTGAAGCAGAAACTGCGGCTGCGTGAAGATCTGCGTACACACGAGTCAATGTTCTGATGCATTTAAACATCACGAAACTGACTGAGACTTCCAACTATAAAGATAACAGGGTCGCTTCTTTTTGAGAAGTGACATTTATAAAGATGTTTTTGTTGAATTGTTTTGTCTGGCTATGCACTGCATTTATTTGCAGCCACATGTATTTATGTACATGTATGTATTTCTATGGCTCAGTATAAGATATGTGATAAATATACACGCCTGGATGTGCATAACATGATTCTTTTGAATCTAACCCAGAGAAATATAAGAGATTATACGTTTAAACACGATGCAGCCAAAGTCTTCATCGTGTTATGCTGCTCATAAAGCCCGTCACATTCGGCTAAAACTGGCATGAAATCAAACAGAGTTTGTGCTTATCTCAACTTTATGAGGATGTTTTAGTAAATAATTTCCCCCTAAAATCCCAGAATATTTTATGTGAGCTTCATTTGATATCTCCATCCTCTGTACACCTCAGAGATTAAGACTTCTTAAAGCTCTGTGACTCTCTCTCTCTCTCTCTCTCTCTCTCTCTGAGCTGATTGTGGCACATGATGACAACTCTGGATGTGAAGGCATCATTTTTCACACTGGCCGCTTGTTCTCTACATGAATGTCCCCTCACAGATTTTTCAGCCTAATACATTTTGAACATCAAAAAATGTTTATCTTCAAATAATCGTCTAAAACGCTGCACACAAACCTCTCATTAGTTTGGAGTCCATTTGCTTGCTAATCAAACATGTCTGACACAAACAGCATGATGAATTTTTATCTTACCTCCTCTAAGGCATCAAATGAGCCTAAACTTCCAAAAAAAGCAGTTAGTAATAAACACACTTTTTTGTGGTTTCACACACAGGATAAATTCATTACACATCTACTGAACGATTGTGCTAAAAGCCCCAAACTGCTCCGTTTTTACTTTGAACTATATATTTGAATCAACTAATAAACTAAATTTCACCATGGCTGTGTTCACATATTAAAAGTGAATGAATCTGTAATTATGAGTTATTTCAGAGGAACTGCAGCTCCAGACATCACCTCATACTGCTAATAGAGTTTTCAAGCATGTTTATCTACTGTTGGAGTATCGTGACATTTAAATACATTGTGCCTGAAACAGGAATTGTTATGTTATTGTTCAGTCAGACTGAACATGTTCAGGATGTGTTGGATATTTATAAACGAGCACTTAATTAATTAAAGAATGCATTAGTGCTTAATGCGAGTTAAC
Source organism: Ambastaia sidthimunki (assembly GCA_036877625.1). Lineage (NCBI taxonomy): Eukaryota > Metazoa > Chordata > Actinopteri > Cypriniformes > Botiidae > Ambastaia > Ambastaia sidthimunki. Next base: position 17,462 of record JAZGTK010006567.1, on the reverse strand, counting down.
TTTCCCTGCACCCTCATTAATAAGAGCCCTATGGGAATAGCAGAGCTACATTTTAACAACCTGCAAGCTGTGAACTCGCTCTCGTCTTGATATTTCTGTCGTTTTCTTCTTTTCTTTCTTCATGAGTATTTTTCCCCGGCTGTTAGACTGACGGCTGACCAATCGAGGAATCATAGAAAGACATGCCAATTTCACATGTTCTTTTAAACTCCGGTAGACCTGAAATAACAAAAATCAGACAATTAGGTATCTGCAGTTACACTGGAGAATTAAAGGGCATCTTAGTCTGTATTTATCATTGAGTTTGATTAGTTGTGAAGGACTTCAGGCCTAGCGCACCCTACAAAACAGAGGCTTGTAGCATTTGTTCTGAATCTCTGACTACAGAAACAATGTCCACCCATTATCATTAAAGGCAGGGTAGGTCATCTTTTATATATCTTCTATGAAAGGCACACGACCATAAAATGTTCGTCCAAGCATTGTATTTGGTCTGAATGCAATGATTGGATATCCTATTTGCTTTGTCAAAATTAAGTATGAATTCCCGTGTTGAAGGAGGCGTGGCTTTGGAGGGTGCTCTGAAAGGGGGACGGGGTCTTTTGTTTTTAAAGCTATCTTGCTATTGCTAACATCTCAGAAATTGCCTTCCCTACATTTAAGATATTAAGAACACAAGACCCTGATTGTTAATCTCACCCTGTGGAACGTTTAACACACAGACAGAGAAATGTGCAGCGAGACATCTCAACACAAGCTCACCGTGCAGAACAACCACATGCTGAGCTACCAGAGGGCAAACTGGAGCGGTTCTGTTGAGCACCGGTCCCCTGCGGACCCCACCGGCTCTGATACTGGCTGATAATTACCATCGGCTCTCCAGAACATTCTGTGACACTCCATCTGTCGCTTCAGTGATGGGCAGAAAAGCTCAATGAAGAGAGGCTGCCACCTGACCACCTGGGGTTCAGGGCAACAGGGCAACTGATGGGGGGTGAGGGAAACTGATGAAAATGAAACTACTTCTTAACAAATTAACAATCTTTACAGAGGAACCAATGAAAAGCAACTTATTAGACGTCCACAGAAACAAATCCACAAATGACACACTTCATAAGTTGCAAAGCTGTAATATTTTCTCACTGAGGTTGTTGTTCTAAATTTACTCACATGTCATGTGACTTTTCTTGTGTCATGTGACTTTCAGCAAAGTGCCAACAATGATCTTTTATAAACAACAATATTCTGTCTAATAGAAATTACAGTCAAATTACAGAAATAAAATGTTTCATGTTGACTCAAAAAACATAATTTTATCCTTTCTTTAGAACTTATTGATTCACGTCACCCAGCAGGACAGAGAGCGAGTAAACAGCCTCTTATTCTCACAGTTAAATGCTGGACGCAGTAAGAAAACTTCAGCCGTCAGATTCTGTCAGACCTGTTTTAATGCAGAAAGCAGTCGCAGAAAAAACAGATCTCTGATCTGAAACAGAGACAGTGCTTTATATCTGACGGCTGACAGAGAGACAGAGAGAGAGAGAGACAGAGAGAGAGACAGAGCGAGATTGGCTTATTTAGTTTCTGGATGCTCTGTCTGTCTCTTAAACTGCTGATCATTAAAATCATCTCGCAGGCACTGACAGAAAAACTGTTTCAAACTTTACAGAGTGAGACTCCACTTCCCCAATTCAACTGTAACAAACACTGTTTAACTTCTTAGGTTTTGGCTAATAATTAAAAAAGTGGCCTCTCTTCATTATTAAAAAATGAAAACATGCTCTGAGATGTATTCCTGTAAGCATTATTTAAACACGCTTTGCATGCAAATGCACAAACACATTTTAGCCTGTTCGTGTTATTTTACAAATTACTCCAGCAGTATATGAGTAAACCTGACTGAAAACAGATTCATTTCAGCTGACGTGTCCCACAACCCCCCCGGCTCATCAGAATCCAAGCTAAACTAAATAAGTGTGCAGCCCACACCCAAAGGACAGAAAAATCCCAAATGATATCCACATTGTTCTCCAGAGAGTGTTTCGTGTGTATCCTCTGGAGCTTTAAAAGGAATCTCAACAATTTCTCAATTCAATTAAATCTTTCTTATTAAATTCTTCTGAGCACTTGAATTATCTAAGCTGTGCTCTTCTCATTAATATTATAACAATATTTGAATTTTATCTGTGTTAACAAATGTCTCCGTTGGTCTGCAAAAATCTGAGACAAAATGATATGTTAATGAAAGTAGTCATTCATTAAGTTGTGTTTGTTTTAAAAGAATAGTTTATCCCAAAAAGAAAACTGTCATTATTGTCTCATACAATAAAAAACATACCAGTCCAGATGCATGCATGACAAATATGAGCTACTTTTATAGAGATTATTTTGTGTGTTTGGGTTTACTTAACTATATATGGCCGACAAATTTGCACCCAACATTCAGCAAAACCTGACAAATGCTATAGAGTTTATAGTTTAAAATGGTAAACATGCAGAAAGTTTTCTGTTAGTGTGGGTTAGTTATACTGTTTATAACTGGTCAACAGTCTCCGGCAAGATCTACATAAAATCACAATTTTGGCATTAAAATAGCAGTTACCCAAAAATGAAAATTCTTCACTCTTTTGCTTCTGAGGAACACAAAAGAAGATATTTTTGTTGCATAGAAGCAAAAAAGTTATACAGGTTTGAAATGGCATGAGTGAGCGTAAATGATGGAAGAATTTTCATTTTCAGGTGAACTGTCTTCTTAACTTCTCTCTGTCTCCTGAGCAATGAGAGCTCTACCTTGGGGACTGAGTTTCTCTCTCTGCTGAGCTTGACTGGAGACATGGAGAGTGTTTCGGCATACGTGGTTCCGCTGGGAGAACCCTTCAGCTTGTTAGAGTGAGAGACTCTACACAGCTCCTCTCTGCTCCCGGTGACATTTCCAGCGGATTCGTCTGTGGAGACCAACTCAGATGGGACCCCAGCCACCGAATCACTTCCGAAGCGGCCACGAGCACGTCACCACACGGAAAATCCTGTCAGGCGTGTGAACGGGAGGTGAGGAGAGACTTTATCTGATGCAATAATGAACGATTGTCTAATTTCTTTAAAAAACAGCCACAGGGCCACTGGAGGAAACCTGGAGGAGGAAACAAATGACACACGAGAACTGTCAAGAGGTCAGAGAGAGAGAGAGAGAGAGAGAGAGAGAGTGACAAAGAGAGAGAGAGAGCGAGAGACAGAGAGTGAGAGAGAGTTCCTCGCTCTTTATCTGTGGTTTCATGTGCTCATCATGAAATCTATACATACAGACAATCACACACAGCACCTGAAGATTAAACGCAGATGACAAAATATCAACTTTCTTCTACAAAACACTCCAAAGCTGTCCGATTAAAATATCAGCACAGACGTTAATTAATTTCACTTTAATTACTTGCTGTACATGCGATTAGATCGCAGGTTTTAGATGAGTTATTAAAACAGCAGGGAAACGTTCTCTGTGCACATAGAAACAGATTGTGTTAAAGGTAGAGCAAGCAATTCAGAGAGGCTAGCAACTGTGAGCTAGCTTTAAAAGCACAAGATTTTCTGCGTATGCAAATAGATAGTTTGACAGACAAGTAGGACAACATATCATTGCATTCGGACTGAAATAATGGGTCCACAATGATTGGACTTGATGTTAATGTGACTTTAAACTGTTTGTTTCTAATTCTATGAATCTGGAGTGACTCGGGTCTAATAAGCATCATCTGACTCCAAATGGAAAGTTTCTTTCAGGTCTGAGACCACTAACCAGTCCACAACAGCAGTTTTAGATTCCTTCTTAGTATGGAAAGCTTCTCAGAAGTCATTTTTAAACTGTAAAGTTTACAAGCTTCGAACTAGCAAAAATTCTAAAACAGCTAGAAAAAAAATCTAAAACAGCTACTCATTACATATTCTTAAATATATAATCACCCAATGACTTTATCATTTGCAATGAATTTATAATTTGGAGAAGATTTAATGCAATGACACCAGAAAGACAAAAAAAAGAGTAAAGTTGTTGCATTAGAATGAGGACAGCAGTTTAAATATAACGGTATCAGATGGTTTAGCTGTCATAATAACATGAAATGAATCACGTTTAAATGTTTATTGTTAATTCCTGCAGACAGAACTCAAGATGCTTAACTGTGACATGAAGGGAAGTTTGAAGAACGAGGTTCATCCTAAAAACATCTGCTATGAAACCAGCTTCCTCTTGTTCAGCACAGGAAATATTTCAGCACAGAACCTGTAAAAAAACTGCTATAGATTATAATGATCAGAACCACAATCAACTGACGTTTGTTCCTCCACATTTAATTCACTTGATTTTAAGATGAAGAGGAAACACATTCCATTTGCCACAACACATTCCTGTAGATTTAAAAGTGTTTCATGTTTTTAGGTGTTAAATACTTTACAAAAGAAAAAGTATTTTAACATCTTAAAAATACATATTTATAAATTCATTATATTTCATTTCCCTGAAAAGTGCACATAACAAAATTAATAAAAACAATTTATGAAACAATACTTTTTTCATATACTCCTAATTTAAAGCTTGTTTTCTATTCTGTACATATATTAGTGATCTGCATATGAATTTTGCAAATTACTATTTCCTGTTTACTATTACATGCATTGTTATGTTAAATAAACAAAAATGTGATAAGAAAAATGACCAGAAAATAGGCCTGACTAGCAAAAACTGGGCTTCGATATATAGTTTTATGTATTTATTTGTTTGATTATGGTGACATCAAAAGAAAAGTTGTGTTGTATCATGCAGTAATTTATGCAGTTTTGGAGAGACTGATTTAAAAGCGTGTGGCTAGACGGACGCCGGCGCTTCTGAGCAACACAGAAATAATTAGCAGATAATAGCAGATGTGCTAATGAGATCACGGTTTGACTGGGACACTTCACTTGACCTCCAGCGGTTCTCCGGCCGTCCGAGGAAAACGCCGGTTTATAATTACGCTCCGCAATGCGCCATGAAATTGTTATTGTGGAATGTCTTTTGGAAAACGTTATCAAACAATAATTGTAATTTTTTCCCGGCTAACTGTTGCATATGTATAGCTACTGAAGAAGACATGCGGAAACGTTTGCTCTGTGTTTGTGCTGCGAGAACAACAGCTGAGCTCTGCTGTCTCTCTCCACATCCCTCCCACCCTCCTTCAAGAGATGATGCAGCAGCCAATAAAATAATACACAGATAAAACTGAAATATTTGGTGACGTGGTGATAATCACGGCTAGCGTACGCGCCACTGATAGCAGGCCGTTGCGGTTGGGAGAAGAAAAGAAATAATCCTTTTATTTTGTGGGCTTTTAAAAAATGAATCTGAGTTGAATCGCATCAAATGAGAGAAAAAGCTCAAAGACAGCCTGAGATGAGCCAAACTCTAGGAGAAAATGACCTCCTCGTTTTGGTGATAAAGTTCTAGCCAAAATATGATATCAGCCGGGACGTGTCTCATTAGAAATGTGTGTACGGCGGGAGTCTCTCTATCTGTGTGCTGCCTGGTTTGCAGGCTGATAAGAGGCAAATGCAAATGTCCTGATAAGAACTGAATGCAAATATTTATGATATGATATTCCCTGGGAATTATGTGCGGATAAAACAAAGTGTATTATTTCCCGAATTCCTTTTCAGGTTTGCCAAAAACCCCCCTTTTGCGCTCGGTATTTGCATTTCTTCAAAATTGATTGGGCCGCCGTATTATGTTAAGCTATTTGTTTGCCTGGGACGGTAATTAGTTACTGTAATTACAACGATGACAGTTTCTAAATTGTTTTTTAAGCGTTACAGTGGGTCTGGGCCTGAAGATTGTGGCTTTTATTGTAGGATTTAAGCAGAACTCCCACACGAGGGCCAGAGTGGGATGTTTTTGAACTACAAAGCGGCCATTTTCTGAGCAAAGACGTTTTTGAAAATGTCTGTTAATTTGTGCTAATTGCAGGCTTGACTGCGGCTCTCCGGCTGATCGGCACGTGTTATTGATAGGAAGTCTACAGCAGGATCAAAACGGTCCTGAGAAGTCGATTTACACGTGTACCGTCGCTTTGTGCTCTCAGAAAGACTTTAGCAATTTGTTCCCTGACAGAAACAAGCAGAATTACATGAAGTCCTCTGCTGTTAAACTCTGTTAAGGATTTATTTGCCTGCGTACTTTGATCCTTTCAAACTCACAGACAAATGGTTCATGAAATGTTTTACTTACACAAGCTGGAGCATCAATGCATTCACTCACATGTGCAAAGCTGCACCAAAACTGTTTTCTGAACCTACAGACACAGAAAAGATGATTCACATTAATTGCAAGCATGCAGTCTGAAGACAAAATAATGCAACATTTCTTTTGCATTGTTGCCAGTAAAATACAGTGCAAACACTGCAGCGTTATTCATGAAAGAATCACTTGTATGAGTCTCTCTTTTTAAAGAATGAGTCTAATTCACATATTGCTTTTGTTTTATTTCAAGTAAGAACCAGTTATTAGGACGATAATGTTTTGTTGACTGAATGAATCATTACCAGAATAGTTAAAGATTTAAACCATTAACTGAAATCAGAACAAGAATCAAATATATATGAAGGACTGAAGGATCTCACCTTCACAGGTTCATTCAACTCTTCTGCAAATTTTCTGAGATCTGTTTTCTGATTCTTTTATGCTGCAAAAGCAAAACAAAAATTAAATGTGTCCATTGTAGATTGCAAAACTCATTTATGTATAATCCACACACAACTTTTGTCATTTCTCAGTGAGGCACTGAGCACAGAGCTACAGACAGCTATGAGCATTTTCTGCTAAATTATTGTTTTATTACACGCATTAGCAAAGTGTCACCTTGACCATAGCAAAGAAACATGACAACTCATTGTTTTTACAAGACTGATGAAACTAAATGACTGAGGGAGTGAAACAGAGAGGAAAAGGATAAAAAGACGTTTCGACATTTCCCAGTGAGAAACGCTACAAGCTGTTCTCCAAGTCCCAGCTCAATAATGAGAGTGGTGATTTTCTGAGGCGTTCAGCTGCGTGTATAACAGGATTTCTAACATTCCTAATCAGAGGAAAGCATGTCTTATGTCTGATTCCCTAAAGCATCTTAACAGTATATGATGTTTTGCTCAGAGGAGACACTTAAAAATGAGGTAAATTGTGGTCAACAAGCACAAGGCAAGCGGTAAACATCTGATGCCGTGACAGATTTGTTTATTTGTTTTCCCACAATATTTCATTTTTCAGTTTAGATTTAAACTTTGTCATTTAATACCCAGAGGTAAAAAACAGTCTGTGGTCTCCACTAAAATTTGGCCCCTCACAGGAAAACTATTGTTTTCTATTGTTTGGTAACTCTTGTTAGCTGTGTCTCAGATGTTAGAGAAATACAAATATACACAAAGGAAACAACTGTCATACGGCTCATACAGTAAGAGAACAGAGCTAGAACATTAACACCGACAAACCCGCTCAGATTTGACCTTGAAAGAATTTGATAGAAAATGTGTCCTCAAATCTGAGGACAGTGCGAGACCAAATGGACTTTCTAATATCTTAAAAAGTCTCCTTTCTAGTTTTCCGATAGGAAACTCTTTCCATGGTTCCACAGGAAATTTGCACTTTCTGTTGTACTAACAAATCGCTCCCTAGTCACATTTTCTGTGGTAATGTCTTAATTCTCAGAAATAAAGTTTGGCTTTTAAAACGCATCTCTGTTGATTGGAACAGAGCCAGAGGGACTGTGTTCTGTGTTTATCTGCCTCACACGCAGAGTTTCTCACAGTAGCACAGTTTTTCTGCCCCAGGCTGAGGACTCACTTCCCAGAATGCATTGCGGCGATGTAAACAGACAGCAGAGCGTCATCCTGGTGTTGATGCGGCTTAATTAGCACTCTGATCACTCTGCTTACTGGTTTAACAAGATCCTCAGAAATGACACAGGATTAAGAGAAGTTATTTAATAAACCAGCTGCTGCATCTGTCATTTAATTGCATCTTAGTCCATTAATTACTGAGTTACCTATACAATCGTTAGTGCAATTTCTGTTAATTAGTGGCTAGTTCTGATTAAAATTCTCTTTGAATAAAACAATTAGCTTACGGAAGCGAGTGTCTTTTTTTAATAAAAAGCTGTAATTGTTCACAGTGGAGGTAAAACTGCAGAGATAATCATTCAAGTACACATTTTAATTAAGAGCTAAATCTAAATATTTGACATTCATATGGGAATTAACATGCACTCATTACAATAACTAAACCCACTGCTACAATGAAAACAACATCATCTCCCCCGATTGAAACAATAGTTATTTCTGTAGCGGAGGGGCAAATTCAAGGACAACTGACTCATTCATGTGACGCACAACAGCACAAAGGAAATAACACTCACATCTTCCTGCACACGGAGGTGACTGAACACACCAGCGTTGAGACGCAAACAATCCCTCTCGAAGCGACAACATCTGTGGAATAAATCAGACAAATTAATCTGCGCTTTAATTGATTACGATGGATTCCTTGCATGACAACTTGTGTAAGGAAATAAAGCCGACCTTGAGTAATGACACCCACATTACCCACAATGCTCTCGTGTGCTGTGTTGAGTGACTGTGTTTTAGGGTTGAGCACAGATGAACACAAAAACAAAGTTTTAATTGTCTGTGAGACACTGGAATTTTCTTTAAAACTCTAACTTTACAAGTTTGGGGCGTGTCAGTTAAAGAACCGTGCTGATCGAAAAATTGGCTTTGGTTGTAATTAGGTTTTGTGAATGTTGGCTGTGCAGTTTATTTTGTACACATTTTCTGTACCATTGATGGAGAACGGCGCTAAAGCCTGCCAAAAAACAAGCTTTGGGTTTATGAGGGCGAAAGGCCGTGCAACAAAACATAATTTCCCATAATTCCCTGTGACACTGTGAGAATGCTAAAATACAGGACAGTGGATCATAACACACCTATTGTGAGCATCTTTTTCTTATTGCACATTTCAGAAAATGAAAAATATGCCCAATGCATCAATTATATTTCTGACTAAAATCATAATTCATAAATCATAACATATTTTTTTGCTTGTAAGCAAGAATTTCCAAACACAAGGTTGCAATTTGAACAGATGTTGAGATCTTGAGCTGCAGAAACTTTAGTCTGAAAGACTCATTATTGCTTTTCACTTTCTACAGATTAATATTAGCATGTGCAAAACATGGGTTAAGTTTCAAAACTTAAACTATAGGTTGAACCAACAGGTAGCCCCGCCTCCAAAGTTTACACGTCTTATCACTCTTCAACTTAACACAATTACAGACAAACAATAAAAAATATTTAAATGATCATGGTGGAACATTGAAACTGTTGAAGGTGTGTGTATTCTGTCTCTGTGGTGTGTACAGCAGGCAGTCAGAGGAACTGTGGACAGACTGACTCTCTGAGGTCCTCACATGGATTTGAGTGTCCACAGCTCATTAACTCACGTCATTCAGGAGCGAAAAATCCTGCAGGACAGGAAACACTGATCAGAGATCTGTGAGGATATTTCAACAGCAGTTTTGACAGATGAATTTTATTGCTCTCGGCTACATAAACAGCTGCCTTCTAAGACTACCAGCTTACACGTCTTCCAGACTGGTCACCAATAAAGTTCTCTTACATTGGCAGGAACTACAAATCAAGTTTTTTTATTTGATTCAGTGATAATGTGATTTCTGGGCATGTTAGTGGCTGTTTTCAGGTCTTATTTATCCTGACTGACGCAGCACCATGACAACAGTCTACACAGCATCAGTTAACCTTTACAACACACGTATTGATCCACTTCAGCTATCAGACTGAGATCAGAGCGACAGACTCCATCCACCTCCAGTTCACATTCACTCACAGAGACAGACACACAAAACACTGTATGTGTCCTGCACTGTAATATGTCCGTCACTGTAATTCTGAATTAATGTAAAGAGATAGTAGGTGAGGTTCTTGAGGGTGAGTAAATGATGGAAAGATTTGCATGAATTTGGATGCACTATTCCTTTAACACATTTAAGAACAGCTAAATGTTATTGCATTAGAAATATTAAACGTGACATCAATGTAGAATGAAATCATAACTCATACACTCAGTATCACATAAGACAATAATAAAGACAGTGTTGATATGCCCGTGAGTTTAGAATGAAGACACTCTCTAACAATTGCCTCTGATGTTTATAAAGGTGATCACACTGATAATGCTGCTTACAAAGAGTCTTGTGGCATCTTTTGTTTTGATTGTTATTATTATTGTTATGAATATGAGGCAGTTATTATTGTCATTATTCTCTGATCAGTTCAACCTGTCCTGTGATACAGTGAATGATGTCAAATCAACATCGCATGCGGTGTGTCTTAGACAGAAATGTACACTAGAGAGACTCGGAAATTCTCCACATGCTGATAACAGATTCAGCTTTGAAAGCCACTTGAACAGGCTTTTTAATTTCTGATCTCAAGGTTAAATTAAACACATGGTTTAATTGAATCACAGGTTCAAATGACACTCATCATGAGATAAACTCTCTCTCTCTCTCTCTCTCTCTCTCTTTGGAAACCTTTTCTCCTCAGTAACGTGCTACTTAATTATCCAAACTCCAGAATGAACGGCTGGCTGGATCTGAGATATCTTAAATACACAGATTTTGTGATTAGATAAAAATGCTGCTTTTAAACAGCAGCTTTTGGGCTCTGAGAACAACTGCAAGAGAAATTTTCCTTTTCATAGCAGTTGATATGGTCTAGAACTGAGTTGTGTGTATTAGCACATTTTTTGTGATCTACAGCTATGAGAAAAATCTCAGCAGTTGTTTGATTTACTTTCTCATGAATGAAATGCGTTACCTTGTATTTACAGAGTGAAACTAGAGAATATTGGATTTTATTTCAAATTGTTCTTGTTCTTTCAGTTCTTTTAATTCAATAGTTTATTTTTTTATTCACTAACTCGTTAGGAATACAAATAAATCGCTCAATCCTATTTCCACTTTGAGAGATTGAAATTCCTTTCTTGTTTGTTCTTGTTAGATTTTTTCAAACACTGTCGCTATGCAGGATGAGTCTGGCTAATACACTTTTGTATATATAGTGGAGAACGGGTTGGTTGTGACACAGAAAAGTTGGGCTATAACTGTAAGGTTTAGAGTCAGAAACCAATTTTTCTATCCTGTTCTCCAAACTAACCTTTTATATTTTGCTGCAACTTGTATGTAGTGTGACAAGATGGTCTGCTAGGTGGGCTCTGGATGTCCTAATGGCCTGTCAAACTATGTATGTATTAGAGGAGGTGTGGCGGGACCTTATGCTTCAAAGCTAGCTTACTAGCTTACTATTGCTAGCCTCTCCAAAACTGCCCGTTCTCAAGGTGTTTCATAATTCTAATGTCCCACTAGACTTTCTCCTGCATTAATGCTTCAGAACTTCAACACCAGGTACAGAAACAACACAGATTTACACTCAACTCATTCTGACAAACCCTTCATGTACAAAAACAAACTCGTGGAAGTACGTGCTTTGTTTCTCAAAGTCGTTTGAGACTCTGCTGTGAGCTACAGGATGGAGCTGAAGGGAACCGGCAGCTGTACCGCGTCTCTCGAGACGGGCCAGAGGGAACTGGACCTCGCAGACGGGCCGCTCATTAGCAGGAGTGAAGAGAAGCTCTTCACAGCTGGCTGTCAGCGTTAAGACACCTTCAGTTACACCAACTGAGTGTCTTCTGCTCGATTCTATGACGCTGCAATATTCAGCTGATGTTTACTTCTCTCCCCAGCCAGAGGAGGGAAAACGGGAGCGAGCTGACATCTGAAAATGTGTTTTCTAATGAGCGTGCCGTCTGCCTAGCAAGAGTCTCGGCTTGTCATTCATCAGCTCAAATTACGGCCGCAGCGTTTGACGCGCTCCCTCCGCTGCGGATGACAGCTTCGTCTGCTCGGCAAACAGAAAGCTTGCAAAGTGGCAGCTTCTCTTTCCGCAGGGCCTCTGAAATCAATTAGTTTGTTTACCTGTCACAGTTCAAACGAGGGCCGAGCTATAAACCTCGTGATTTCCATCACGGTGCAGTCAGCTGCTCTCCAGCGCAGCGTAAATAAACAGACATCCGTCCAGAGGTAATGAAATAAGAGTGACTTCATCAGCCCGGCCGCATCTCATCAGTCTCACAGCAGCTAATTGAAGAGACACCCGGTGTGTTTGTGAAACACACACACAGCAGCCCAGACGTTAATGCACAGACGAGATTCAATCTGAATGCACGACATCAGGAGTTTTACTCTGCTAAATGAAACTAAAAAATGAATGCATGACTTAAACACAAATTCAGCATTAAACATCAACATGTTAAGCAGCTTTCTGTGCAAAGGTTGTGGGAACACACACTGATCAAATGTATATCCTGATACTGTAACTGTATCCTGCACTGTAAGTCACTTTAAATAAAATGTAACGTTCTGCCAACAGCATAAGAGGTAAATCTTTATTTTAATATTGATTTATTTTAATACAGATTCGAGTGATCTTTGCTTTAGATTTCTTTGCTACAGAAATTTTAGGTTTGAAAAGATGCAAAAGTAACAAATGTCAAACTGTCACCTTTTAATGCAAGAAAAACATAAAAACATTCCTGACACTACTGACCAAAATCTGCACAACAAATCTGACCCGCTGGCCAGAGTTCATTTCTAAAACCTTTCAGTAACAGAGTCTGTGTAACTGCTGCAGCTCGGTCAGCATTAAAAGTTACTCTGCAGGATTGTAATAACAGGAAAAAAGTGAAGCAGAGCTACAGATGACCTACTTCCCCTAACTCTAAAAATAACACCCAGCTAACAATATTAAAACACTTCCCTAACGTTCACAAGTAACAAAAACATTAAGAACGTCATTTTACAAGTTCTAAGAACATGCAAAACATTTTTCTGTTGCACTGACAAATTAAGAATGATGTTTTTTTGATATATGATATATAATGGTTGTCATATATATCAGTTCTGTTGCTGTAAATACTCTCAGAACACAAACATGCAATGAAGATAAATGACATCCAAAAAACGCTGAGCAGTGATATTTAAACCTACTAATGCACAAATAAATGAACAAGCCTGACCTGAATCTGTAATAGATCACACACAGGAATTATGAATTCTTCACGAGTCAGTGAGCGTCTGTAGCTGTTTCTATTCTTTCTGTTCTATTCAGTTTTTATTATTTTCCCTCTCGTCTCTATCCAACAACCGAACCCTTTACAAACTGAAAGACAAAGAAAATGCTAAAACATTCTCTTTTCTAATCAAACAGAGGCATGTGTTGGTGTATGAGCTTTTGGTTTGTAAATGCTTTGTCCTGAAAAAATAGCCAGTGAGCTAGAAACCCTTAATTCTGTAACTGTTCTGGGTTTGAGATTTGGCAATAACGGGTTTATACGGCCACATCTGGTGTAAAAAAAAATTAAGATGAGATGATATTCAATCCGAACACATCCTTCCTTTTAGTTTTATTTCCTGGTGGGGCTCCATTAGCCCAAATCAGAGTGAATTCTGACACAAAGCGTCAGACAATAACACAGCTACTGCATCTCACAAAACAGAGTAAACTCCACTGAATACTGTGTTTCTAAAAACCAGACAAACCAGCTCATTAAAGATGAAGCCAACAGCATCTTTCAAGCTATTTTGTATCATGCAAGTAAAAAAGAGCATGAAACAAACCATCTCTATAAGCTGAGAACATAATTCTAACCACATTCAAACTTTGACAAAGTTCCTGAATATGAAATTACATTTCGCTTCATGATATTTTAAGGGTTTATGTTTACTGTTCTTGTGTATATATATAATGAATTTGAAATAATTTAATTACAGCTGACAGTTACATAAAACAAGAAAAAGCTTCAGCAAAACTTCTGTTTACAACTTTGAATGTCACTCATTAAATAAATAGTATAAATATATAGTTTAAATAGTAGTTTATAAGTTCTGCCTTAGTCAACATAAAATCAGCCCATGTTTTTACCTAGTGCACATTCATGGTTGTGTTTTGCACATCAAGCCATGTTTTCCCAAATAAAAAAATTTTTGTGTAACATGTTTTTATATGGTGCTGACATCACAAATCCCGACCAATCGCCTGCCACTATTCTGGTATGTCACACCAAAATAAGTAAAGACCTAGTTACAAACTAACCTAATGCAAACTTTACATCCCAATGTTTAAACAAGGTGATGCAGGCCTGTACCAGGCTGAAATAATTGGGTGGATATTTCTGGCTTTTGGTCCATTAGGTGTGACACACATGCCCCTCAAAACTGCCCCCGGTGTCTTGAGTTAATGTCAGGATACTGATTGTGCTCTTGTTGTTACAGTAAAAGCCCGCAGGCTGCCGGTCTACAGCCTCTTTACCGTCTTCCAATCTGAACACGGCTCTGCACATGCTTAACATTACAGTAATGTCAAATCTTCTCATTACTGCCCCAAAGTTTCTGTACCACAATTCAGCGAGTGCTCACTGCAGCCACACACACACCTCCATCATTAAAGAGTGTGATGTGATGGTGGGTGACAGCAGCCTCTGTGCAGCTCCAGCCACAGCTGTCCATCATCTTGAGTGACAGGTGAGAAGAGGACAAAAAAACCAAACTCCTCCCAAAGGTCTGTCAGCCGCGTGTGTGTCTCAGACAGCTGCTGTACCTGCAGTCAAATCATTCCCTCCAAACTAGGCCAAACAAAACTGTGTGCAGAGTCAAACTCTACAGACACGAGGTTGTGGGATGTATATGATGAGACTATATTATGTAGGGATTAAAAACATACAGGGACATATTTGTCTTAAGCCAATGACTCCACTTAGCAACCACTCAGCACGCCATAGTAACAGCCTACCAACCACCCACAGTGCCATAGCAACTGCATAGCACATGCTTAGAAACAATCCGAATACCTCAACAAGTGCATAGTACTGCCATGGCAACCAACCACAATATTATTTTTGAAATAGCAAGTATTATTCAACAGAAATAATCTACTCAGTTTTAATTAATTAAAAGCAGCAAAAACTACACAGTCGCTTTATATACATCCTGCAAAACTCGTTTAGTGTCTGTGTTCTTCATTAAGTCTTTATTTCTTCCTCAAAATCTGTTTTGATTAGCAGTCATCAGTCAGARTGAATGTTGTTCAGCACAATACAATAAATCACTAATTCAGTCATTCAGAAATGACACGCTAGCTTGTTTCACACACCTGCTTATTTTCCTCAGCAGGCCTTTAACATCAAAACAACACCACAGTGTCACACACATTTCCTCTGTTTATCACGTGTAGAGTCCGTTTGTTTGATCCTTCACCATCTTTTAACCAAACAATTAAGTCATTGCGTTGTAACCTCACATAAGGTCAAACGCCGTCACGGCTGCACTCACGCCAAAGAAACATTTTTTCAGAAGGCCTCGAAGACACTGAAATATCTGTTCCTCTCCCGTGTAAAAGGATCCTATTATCAAAGCATTAAGATACGATTAGACTGACATTTCCTTAAGAAAACCAAAAGGAGCGAGAGAGAGATGGTAGGAAAGTGAGAGAGGGAGAGAGACATAGGACAGTAAAAGGAAAGTGAACTCCATACTGCAGATCTTATCAGATGTTAGCATACATAGAGATCTTTGAAGCGGCTTATTGCTGAATACTAAGAAGACAAGTGGGTGGGTGTTCAGATCAGAGAGCACACAACCCACCTGCTGGATTCCACTATCACTGCAGGGTGTCAGTCAGCTGAGGGCTTTTCCCCTGTGCTTCTCCAGGTTTATCATCAGACCGGTCTTGTCTCTCAGCATCCTGGGGGAACTGGTTTAAATTTGTAGAAGAAGAGTTTGCGATTAGGATCTGCCAAAAAAAGCATCTCTGAGCAGGCAGGGAGTTTGCTGAACTGATTTGTAAGTGAACGTGAATTTGAAGAGCATTCTTTATGAGAGGGTTCGAGGGAAGCAGGTGCCACAGACTTATAAACTTATTACACAGTCGAATACAGAATGTCTGACAATCAAAGTTAAAACTGAAGCTTTGCTGATAGATTTAATTCATGCATATAAACCAAATTCTAAATGAAAGGTCATTTTTATAGACTATTAGTCAAGGTGTCTTGATACTTATTATTCTTAAGTTATGATAACATGTAGAGATTTTGGTTCTTTTTGTTCTTTCACAGTTACATGTGGTTAACCAGGTGGGTAAGTTACCTTTCCTCCACTGCTCATTTTCTAACATCTTCTCCATCTCAAGCACTCAGGAACCTACAGGAACGTTAGATGTTGTGGTCCATCACGAGCAGATCTCCATCCAGGGCACTGCTGAAAAAGAGAAAGTCACAGCCTTCCTGGAGCGGGTTCTCGCCAACCGTGGCATCAGTCTGAACACTCCTGCTGTGTTAATACATCTGACCTTTTCTTAATTAAAACAGCACACTATCTGCTGCTCTGCACCAGAATCAGGGAGTCTGAGAAGAACTCTGACTAATTGCTAATTAAGATTTGGCAGAACAACAAGAAGAAACTTATGAGGCTATTTTTAGAGATGGAGACAAGAGACGAATATTCAGGAGCTGGAAGTTTGTTATGGAAGAAGAGATATCCTGTCTAAAGCCCAAAACTATCCATAAATATTCCCAATATCTGCTAACATTGGTCAAATTTTATAACTGACACAATCACAATGTAAACGGCTGGTACAGTTCCAGTTAACAGGGAACATTCTCAGAACATTGAGTAACATTCTTCACAGTTGTAAGACATGTAATGTTAACAAAAATGTTAACATTATATCTCATATCAAAAATGCTGTTCTTAAGTAGTTGGTGGAACATTTAAAAAACTGTTACAGAATTTCAAAAAGTTTGAACAGTGTTCTCATAACCAAGAAGTAATGTTACAACCATGTTTAACACTTGTTAATGTTTTTGTTACTAATGGAAACATTAGGGAAATGTTCTTACAGTTGTTAGCTGGGATCACTAGAGTTGATCACAGGCATCTTGTTGCCTCAGAGCGTCGGCTGTGGTTCAGCTGTGCAGCTTGTTAAGAGCATCATAAGCACGTGTTTGTGCAGTAAGCTGCAGATCTGGTTAAATATAGTGCTGCTGTTTTGTTCCTGTTGCTTTTATTTGGGTGGAAAAGCTGATCTCTCCCGTGACTGTCTCTCCCTCTCTCATCCACACACTAAAGCACAGCCAGCATCCACACCGGGCAGAGAGTCATTGAGAGATTCACGTGTTTCAAAGCATGCTGGGAAACGGGGAGCGGGCGTCAACCCAAACCATTACAGCTCAGATACTGTCCAACAAACTGCAGGGCAAAGCCAGATGGCTTTTCAATTCTCAGTTAAGCTAGAAGAGGAGGGGTTAAAAATAAAGGTAGTGA
>JAZGTK010006566.1:8565-20645 GCA_036877625.1 Ambastaia sidthimunki | reverse complement strand
TAATGAGAGAAAGGCGCTGTGATGTCTGTTCTTCCGGTCCTGCGTTCGTCTGTGCGCACATCAGCGCTTTCCTTCGTCTTTCTGTGTGTCCACGGCGCGCACACACGCTCACCCTCTCCCCCGCGCGCTGTCTCATTCACCGGTGCGCGCACACCACGCGGGGTGGAGGGCTATATAAACCAGCGCGAGGAGGCCACACGCCACACTCGGACTGAAACCACTTCAGACCACAAGCAGCAAGACTCCGAAGCCGAGAGTAAAAGTACCAACCACGAGTGAAGAAAACGAGCCCGAGCGCGCCCGATCTCCGCACCGGAGCTCCGCGTTCATTCTCCTCTGTTGGGTATCACTGGAATAGCAGCAGAAGCAGAGGTTGGTAGTAAACTCTCTGGAGTTTGGTCAGAGTCGCTTTGTGCCGTTGCGCTTGTGGAAGTGAAGTGCACCGAAACGTAAAAAAAATCAGACCCGGGACGTCTGGACGTGTTTGATCCCGCATCCCGACCTTCCCGTGGAAGCTTTGGAAATTGCTGTATGGAGTGCGCTTATTAAACACGCCACAATAACTTTTAAACAGGTAACACGAGTGTGGCATCATGTCAAAGCTGTTTAATGCCTTGTTAATATCTGCAGACATGCGTGTGATAACTAATGCACAACTTTCTCGTGATCTGTTGCTGTGATGAGCTGCTGTGAGAGTTGTTGAGGTTTTGGATGGATGGGTGCAGTCGCTGTCCGTGGTTCTGAATATAACATGTTTGTGGCGCACTGTCAGGTTTGTTACCCGCTGATGTTAAGGTTCTGTATGTGTTTTCTACATTTTTATGGATTCTACATGTCTTCGTGTGTGAAATTTGTTATAAAAAAGCCCGTTAAGTAAACTGTGAATAAAACCCTAATCGGTAGTTATCCATGCGCTCTGGCGTGTTTTGTTGTAAGGTTGCTGCGCATTGGAAAATTCTCTCGATGTTTCTGAGTTTGGCTGATAAAGTCTGAAGTGCGGGCTTGAGCAATCTACGCGCAGGGATGCATTTCAACATTCACCAACGCGTTTGTTTGTTTACCGAGCAGCTAAATCTTATTTGGTTACATTTCAGTGGATAATGTAAATGCACCTTTTTTTTTACAATATATATAGATTAGTTGTACAGTTTAGCGCAGTAATTCTGACTTAGATCTGAATAAGAAAATGTAGATTCACAAACCCCTTGTAAATTTTTCCCTCTTTATTAAAATCATTGTGGAAGAGTGTGTGTGATACAGATTTTTCTGATAGCAAAAGATGTCTCAGTAGCAGATCTGAGCTCACAGATGGCTTAGCATGTTTGTGAAAACATTGTGAGTTTCAGACTTTCCATGGATTAACACAAAGCCTCTGTGTTTGTTCAGATCAGATACAATCTGACATTCATTTCAGAATCAGTCCAGCTGGAAGGCATTGAGGCTGAATGGCTGCTTTACATCCACTGATTCACATGAACTCTGTGTATCTGTCTCTCTCTCTGTCTCTCTCCCTCTCTCACTTCCTCCCATCTCTACTTTAACTCTCTCAAACATCAGCTATTTCCATAACTACCTATATAATGTGTCATTTCAGCCAAGCAGCTGGAGGAGAGAGACAGAGAGGTTGAGTGACAGAGCTGAAGTGCTCTAATGCAGCACAGTAAATGGTTTCCGGTTTCTCAGTGCAGAACAAAACAAACCCTGTTAGCAATGCATCTGAATGAAGAATGCTTACAAAACAGAGTAAGACTGTGATTCTATGAGAGCTAGAGCTATATGTTTGAAATATATGTTTGAGCTTTAGTTTTGTAAATGTTTACTTACATTGTCAGTTCAAAAGCTTTCCAGAATGAGAAAGATGATGATGAAGACAGGGTCATCAGTGGAATGATAGCAGAAAGATAAAGAAAGATCCAACGGCTGCTGTGGCTCTATTAATTTCTCCTTGAATTTGTGTTTTTGAGTCAATGGGTCAGATGTGGTCAAACACCAGGAACAATCTACAATGCAGCTTCCCTCTGGAATGAAAATGGAATGGAATGAAAACAGCTTCAGAAACATAGAAGTGTGTTTCTGAGGCACCTGTAGCTATGGCAACATTCAGACTTTGACATTCACAGAAGAGAAAGTTCTGCATACAGTGCAGTCTGTCGGGGTGGGGGGATGGGGGGGTGTATTTCTGCAGAAATATCCTGTTCACTTGCTCACTCTCTCCAGCACTGAACTTGGGTGGGTGTGAGCTGAATTTTTGTGGACGTCAGTTTGACGCAGTTAGCTGCACCACGTGTGAAAGCGTGGGCAGGAGAGAGGGAGAGTGAGCGAGATTCCTGTGAAGAGCACAATAATTATAGTTTAACTGTAATGGCAGTGTGCACATTAGTGCCAGCATTATGACAGTGCTCAGTCTAATGCAGAGATCCTCCACAGATAAGATTCTGATGGCAATAAGTGTTCCACTGACTCCTCAGCAATTAGAAGTGTGATTGATAAACCCTGATGATTGACACTAATGAAGTTCTAACGTTAACTGTCTTTGTTTTCTTGTCCTACAGACATGGCCCCTTCAATCTAGAGAAGAATCAAACCTTCCATACACATTTTGCATGTTGAATAAATCAAACCCCTGCCAGATCTAAAGAACCCCAGCTGAATCCTCTAAGAGTCCAATCAGAGCCATCAAGGGTCCATCCGTCCTCCTGAAAAAATAAGATGGAGTGGCGGTTTGTCTCATTGCCACTGTTTGTGTGCATGTGTGTGATGCTCACTCCGTGTTTCTCCACTCCCTCTGGGCCGGCCTCTGCCACCTGTGCCACCCTGGAGCAGAGCCGTTTCTTTGGTGTGTTCTCCTCTAAGACCGCCCTGCCCTCGGCTCCATGTTCTTGGACACTGCAGAACCCTGATCCTCGCAGATACACTGTCTACATGAAAATCACCAAGCCCACCGAGTCCTGCACTCCACGCCAAATCCGAACCTTCCAGTTTGACTCCTTCCTGGAGACCTCACGCACGTACCTGGGAATGGAAAGCTTCGACGAGGTGGTACGACTGTGTGATGCATCTTCTGCGGTGGCTTACCTGGAGTCCAGCAAACAGTTCCTGCAGCTGAGGAAAGTGGTGCCACATCTTGCTATGGAGTCTGTGGAGGTAGAGAAGGAAAATGATGAAGGTAGCCAATTCAGTGCTGAGTTTCTGGTGGTGGGGAAGAGGAACCCAAGCATGCCAGCCTGTGAGATGCTGTGTCAATGGTTAGAAGATTGCCTGGCAACCAGTACCCACGGAAACCCCTGTGGTATCATGGCAACACCCTGCCAATGCTGGGAGCCACCCAAGAGGAAGCCAGGTGGCTGCTATAGGGGTGGCGTCTACATGGAGAAGTGTGCACCCACCATTAGAGACAGCAGCCGAGACATCGAGATCATGAGTAAGTGTGTGAGATAACATCTAAACTGTGAGCAGGTTTTAAAGTAAATGTTTTATAGCAGCAGACATGAAAGCAGAATTTTATGCAAAATTATAAAAGCTTCTATCAATGCGGTTCTGCAGGAACAGCTGTTCTATAGTCCTGCTCACAAAGTCTTGACTGAAGCAATCAATGCCCGATTGAGGTTGACATAGCAACCGGCCAGGCTCCAAAAGCACTTCATCCACAGAGCACCTTGAGTCAATTCACCCATTCAGATGGTCGAATCATGTGGCATTTTGCCTTCAATGCTCCTTTTCATTAGAAACATTTTAAAAGAGTTTGTTGTCTACATGAGTTATCAGGCCTGCTGTTTCTAAAACACTAGAGCGGCATTTACAACAAAACATTGCATTGATTATAAATAAGCTGACAGGCTGATTGGACACCTATTGTTTTCGGAAGGTTTGTCTGCAGATACTAAAGTTAACCAGCAGATGTCAGCACTGTGGTTGAACACTATTATGAGTCATTAGCTGTGAGTTGTTGATGTTCTCCTCTCTGAACACTGTGTGCTGTGTTTGCAGGGGGCTGGAGTGTGTGGGGCCGCTGGTCTGAGTGCAGTAATGAGTGTGGAGGTGGAGTCCAGGTGCGCAGCCGTGCGTGTCAGCCTGAGGACGGTGTCTGCAATGGAGTAGTGGAAGAGGGGCGGTCCTGCAACTCTCAGCCCTGCATTGGTAAGTTCGGCGTCCAGCAGCACGTCCCGCGTTAAGCCACGATGGTGATGATGTCACAGCTCACACTGTTTGTGTTTACTTGTGCAGGTCAAGTCCGTCAGAGAAGTCAGGGCCTGCGCTCCATTATCGGCCAGCGACGAGACACAGATGGCACCATCATGGCAAACAACGCTCCTCCGAAAGGTTTGTCTCCATGACAACATTAAATACTGTTAGTAGAATTCTTTAAAGAGTGCTTAAAGAAAAACCCAGTGACCTCGAGCTCAACCCTTGTGTGTTCGTGTAGAATTTCAACAGGATGAGTGGTCCTCCTGGAGTGTGTGTTCTGTGAGCTGTGGAGAAGGCTGGCAAACTCGTACCCGCTCCTGCATGACTTCCACACAATGCACTGGCCCTTTAAGAGAAAACCGACCCTGCAACAACACTGCTGTCTGCCCAGGTACACACACAGTGAATAGTGATTTATCAATGATTGTGTGTTTGTGTGCCTACAGCGATTCATCTGTGATTGTGTGTCTGCTGTGATTTATCATCGATTGTGTGTCCCACTGTGATTTATCATTTTTTTATGTGTCCGCAGTGATTTATCAGCGATTGTGTGTCAGTAGTGATTAATCAGTGATTGTGTGTCTGCAGTAAATGGGTCTTGGGATGAATGGGCCCCGTGGAGTTTGTGCTCATCCACTTGTGGTCGTGGTTATCGTGATCGTGTTCGTACCTGCAAACAGCCACGCCATGGTGGAGAACCCTGCCGCGGCCCCGCCAAACAGACCAAGTTTTGCAACATCGCTGTCTGCCCAGGTCAGTATCAGCACAGGCAAAACATTGTTATTCAAGCTGTAAACAGTAGGTGGCACTGTATATCTTCATAATAATAATAATAATAAAAATAATAAAAATACAGATCCATTCAAATCCAATAGTAAGAACTGAGTAAAAGCAGATCCAATACATTTCATGCTTGTAGTCTTTTTCTCCTCTTTTTCAAATGTAACTCTGCTAATGAAGAACTAACCTCACTGGACTGATATTGATATACTGATATATTTCTGTAGTTGATGGTTCCTGGAATGACTGGTCTGCCTGGAGTCCTTGTTCTTCTTCCTGCTCTAACGGAACCATGCAGAGAACCCGTGAGTGTAATGGCCCATCGTATGGAGGCTCTGAGTGCAGAGGGGAATGGCTTGAGACCAGCACCTGTTTTCTCAGAGACTGCCCTGGTACTTCATTCTTTCACAAACATTAAAACATCCTTAAATGTTATTTGATTATGGGAACTATAATTATTAAATATGGGATATTCAATAAGGCCCCTGTGTTAATGCCCTCTAGTGGAAGGGAGGTGGCTGTTGTGGAGCTCATGGGGCAGTTGCAGTAAAAGCTGTGGAGGGGGTCACCAGCTGAGGCAAAGAGTGTGTGAGGGGCCGTTTTTTGGTGGAGAGCCCTGCAATGGTGACAAATCAGAACTGCGAAACTGCAACGAGAAACGGTGTCCAGGTAGGGGAACAAATCCAATGTTTTACTTAACCTGACAGTTTCATAAGAAGCACCTTTGAATGCTGACTATTGTGTGTTGCAGAACCTCACGAGATCTGTGGAGAGGAAAACTACGGCAGTGTGTTGTGGAAGAAAACTCCTGCTGGTGACACAGCTGCCGTTCCCTGCCCATCTGATGCCTCAGGTACTAATTCAGTTCTCTGATCTGTGTAATGAACACTCGCAGACGTTTCTCTCCAGTGCGTAAACTCTTCTGTGAATTCTACAGGACTGATTCTGCGCCGATGCACGCTGGACGCTGTGGGTCTGGCCTTCTGGGAAAACCCAACTCACATGAAATGTGTCTCCAAAGAATTCCAGGACATCCAGATATTGGTGAGATGTCCAGAGAGGCCCAAAACAGAAATGTCTTCTTTAGAAATTCCTTCAGAAATGACCCCTGATACAAAACTCTCTCTGCCCCCTGATTAATGCCCTTCTCTCTCCAGACACGCAATCACATGACTCAGTCCCAACACGGTCAGCTGGTGGATGGCGTGTCGGAGGTGCTGTCCAAACTAAGAATGGCATCAGCTGACAGTACAAAGTACAGCGGAGATCTGCTGGCCGTGATGGATGTGTTGAGGAACAGCACAGACATCTTCAGAAGTTCAAGATCCGGTCTGAGCAACGCTGATGTGGAGGTACAAACACACACACACAGGACTGCAGCATTTAGCAGTGGTAAACATGAATATGATAAAAGCACTTAACTAATAAACTCTGATTGTTTTCCCACAGAATTATGCTCATACCATCAGTAACTTACTGCAGGAGACACAAAGAGACAAATGGGAGGAGGCTCATTTGGTGAGTGAGTGACTTGTGATGAAAGTGTGTTGAATGTTTATAAATCTTTATGATGAAACTAAACTGAAGTGACCTCAGATTCACGTAACAGACCTTTATTGCATCATGTGGCTAAATGTGAAAAAAAGAGCTAAAGAAGTAGAAAAATCAAGTACACACCCACAACAGCCTGTGACAAACACCTCACACACACATAGGTCAGAGAGCTTTCACACACATAGATACACAATAGAGGTCTTTCTCACACATATGCCATTAATCCAAACTGTTTATTGAGCTAGAGAAGAAGTTTTTTTAGGAAAAATTCTTGTTAATATCTCAATTGTTTTTTCTAAACAATAGTGAGATTCATTGGTTTGAACATAGAGTCTTGAATTGAATGTTCATCTGAGTGTGTGTGCTTTGTTAATGTGTCTGTCCTCATCTGAAGGTGTGTAGATTTGTGTAGATTTTATAACTTCTGTACGTGTCTGTCTACAGATGGGTGCAAACATCAGAGAGTTCTTTAGTCTGGTTGAGAACTTCATTGACATGATAGGACGCCAGATGCGAGATTTCCAGGACATCTATGAGGTCACTGATAATCTGGGTGTGTAGCTGGTGATGGGTACGAGTGCATTGGTGTGACATGCTCAAGTGTGTGTGTGTTTCACTAGTGTTTTTCCACTGTCCACTTAGAGCTGAGCATCCAGAAGCGTCCTCGAGCAATGACCTCTGACGTGACCTTTCCTATGAAGGGCTGGCGCGGGATGATCGACTGGGTCCGTAATTCAGAGGAGAAGATCACTGTGTCCCGCAACGCCCTGAGTCTGGATGTGCCAGGTACACAAATTTAAACACACACAGACAAAACCTCATACACACCACTCAAACACATACAGACACACACATCACTTACACACACCACTCAAACACGCACCACTTACACACACCACTCAAACACACACAGACACACAATTACACACACCACTCTAACACACACACTCAATCACACACACCACTCAAACACATAATCACAGACATTCGAACACACACACTAAAGCAGTTTGAGACTAATGCTTCTCTGATAATGTGTGTAGATGCAGAACAGGCCACAGGCTTTGTGACTGGTATCGTTCTCTACAGAAATCTGGGTCCAATTCTCTCCTTACAGAGGTAGAAACACACATTTCTTTTGTTTCTTTTTGTATTATTTTTATCACATTCTAAAATAACAGTAAAGTCATTAAAACTATAGAAAAGCACAAATGGGCATATAGAAACGATAGTGAGCAAAACATTTCAACAATTCTACTCTCTCAGACAGGTGCATTCTGGGAACAGTATTGAAGGAGAATGTTGACTGTTTATTCTACACTGTCAATGTATCATAAACCTTTAGTCAAGTGTGTCCTAACTTTTTGTTGTCTATAGTTCCAAGTTAGAGTGATTATGATATTTGAACATATATGATTTATGTTCTGATTGATGACACATGATATCTCTCTCACACAGTAATAGCACGCTGCTGAACTCAAAGGTTGTCACGGTAACAGTGAAGCCCAACCCTGGTTTCCTTTCGGCTCCAGTCAAGATCCAGTTCCCTCACCTGCACAATGTGAGTAACCATGGAAACAGACACAGATCTATGCCACAAATCTAGAGTCAGTGACATCATAATCAGAAGTGTGTATTCACTTAAAGAAAGATGGAGGAAGTGATACAGAACAAACACCCCCTAAACCAGACGTCTCATCTCCTCTCTCTCTCAATTTCAGTTTAAAGTACTTTATCAGCATAATTGTGTTTACATACAATATTGCCAAAGCATTATACATAAAAAATTGATAAAATGTACTGTTTTAAAATAGCAACAGTAGTGTGATATTAAAATAGGAAAAAATTAGATTAGATTAGATTCAACTTTATTGTCATTACACATGTACAAGTACAGGGCAACGAAATGCAGTTTAGGTCTAAGCAGAAGTGCAGTAAGCAGTAAAGTGCAGGATATAGGTTATAAAGTGTAGGATATAGGTTATCAAGTGCAGAATATAGGTTATACATTTATAGGTTATAAATTAAAAAGATATGAATATAAAGGTGCATGTAAAGGTCTTGCTCTCTTTCTCTAGGGCACTGTTAATGAGACCTGCATCGCCTGGGACGAGAGTGACAGGTGGGTGGAACCATGTGTGTTCTATCACATTCACTCTGCAGTCTGAGCTGAATCAATGGCTCATCTTTGTTGAACTTAGAAACACTTTCATTCCAATCACTGATAAATACAGTTTGTGCTTTACACTTGAAACGTTACTAAAACTGGATTAAAGGTATTCAAGGTATATACATTTATTCAGACGACTTAATCATAACATTTCAACCTTTGAGCTATTACCACAATGCTCTACCAGTTGAACTACAGAAATACATATGTGTTTTCATAGGTTGTATGACGTGTAATACTGCCTTGTCATTAGTTTTCACTGACAATTAATTATTACAGCTAACCAGACTTTATGTGTTATCATGTGCTGTGTTTTTGACACAGTGTATATACCATGAATATGATATATGAATGGAACTCTTTCAGTAACACGCTGAACATCACTGTACAGCACTGGATGTGTGTTTGAGAGGAGGGGGTTCGTGAGAATATGTGTGTGTGTATCTAATGTGAGTGTGTTTGTGTGTGTGCGCGCAGTGGGTCTCTGCTCGGCTCTTGGTCTGCGCGCGGCTGCAGATCGGTGTTGCGCGACTCCAGCACCACATGCGTGTGTGATGGACTGTCCACGTTCGCCCTGATCGCGCGACCGAACCCCGATCTGGTAAGTGTCCCATTATCACTGTGCGGTGTGTGTCCGTGCATGATTGTGTGTGTGTGGTATAATAAAGCGATCTGACATTTTGGCAAGCTTGTTTTTTGTCGATCATCGCTTGATCAGTGTTCGTCATCAATGTGATGATCAATGTCAAACTGATCATCTTGTTTATTGATTATGTCGGTGGTTTTGTTCGTCTGAATATGATAACACTCATTATTTTCTGTATCTGTGGCGAGGAGACAGTTGCCATGGTAACCGCATCAGCAGTCTCTGCCGGGCTTTAATTTGGTTATGAGCGTAGTGCGCTTGACACGTGAAAACAGAACGCGTGTGTGTATAAAGCAAGCGCGTATGAGACGCAACTGTACACAGCTTAGGTTAGTTAAACGTTGTGTAACTTATTACTTTTTTCAAAGGGCAAATTAAGAGCAGCTCGTAATATCAAACACACATACACTTGTGTACTATACCTGCCTGTGGGATAATCGAAACATTAATGTGTCGATGTGTGAACTGTCCACCTGTTCACAAGCCTACTGGACACACATAACTGCTAAATGCGTCGATTTAGCAAGTTTTACTTTTTTTTAATGGGTGTTTTTAATGGTTATATAATGGTTTTATTATTAATTATCACAAATAATTTTGGTCCTATTTT
This sequence comes from Ambastaia sidthimunki, assembly GCA_036877625.1. Classification (NCBI taxonomy): domain Eukaryota; kingdom Metazoa; phylum Chordata; class Actinopteri; order Cypriniformes; family Botiidae; genus Ambastaia; species Ambastaia sidthimunki. The sequence goes on along the minus strand of JAZGTK010006566.1, from coordinate 10,700 downwards.
TTATTTCTTCTACAGTCACAATAAAGCAATATGTATATGAATTTTACCTGCTCCATCACACTCTTTCTTTTCCTCACCTTCATGTCTCCTTCACTGAATTGTTCTATTTCTGCTAGTCATTTAGTCCTGAGGGAGTATGTGTGTTCTTGTTTATCTACCATTGTGGGGACCAGATGTGTGCGTGTGTGAGGTGACACTCATGTTAGTCTGTTTCGTCACAGAACATGGATAAGTCTCTGTTGCCATCAGTTACGATGATCGTAGGATGTGGCGTGTCATCGCTCACGCTCCTTCTTCTAATCATCATCTACGTCTCTGTGTGGAAGTAAGACTCTTACATTGTTGTTCGATTGATTGAGTAGTTGTTGGGTTGTTTGACAGGTTGGTTAATGGGTGAATTGATTGGTTGCTGTTTTCTCTCTTAGGTACATCCGTTCTGAGCGCTCTGTTATCCTCATCAACTTCTGTCTGTCAATTATCTGCTCCAATGCCCTTATTCTGATTGGTCAGACACAAGCTCGCAACAAGGTGAGTTTACCCCTGACCCCCTGCTGACCCCTAACCATTTGCTGACCTTTTCTTACATCAGCTATGTTTCCAGACGTTCATGTCTCCTTCTGTCTCTCACGCAGGTCATGTGCATGTTAATTGCAGCCTTGCTGCATTTCTTCTTCCTGTCTTCATTCTGCTGGGTCTTGACGGAGGCGTGGCAGTCGTACATGGCGGTTACAGGCCGTCTGCGGAATCGCATCATCCGCAAACGCTTCCTGTGTCTTGGCTGGGGTGAGTGTGTGTGCTGGTCATTTCTTAGGAGTGCGTGAGTGTTTCTTTAGCTGGTTTGTAACACACTGTGTCTGGATTCTCTCAGGTCTGCCAGCTTTAGTTGTTGCTGTTTCTGTCGGCTTTACCAAAGCTAAAGGTTACGGCACTGTCAACTAGTGAGTATTTTCTGTCTGTTTTACTGCTTAACTGTTGCTCTGTATGTCTATTTTTGTCAGTTATGCTGCAGTATATTGAATAAACTATTAAACTACAGCTGGTGTTACAGACAGGAGTAACATCACACATCTCATGAGTCAGATCTTCAATAAGAACATCAGAGAGATCGAATGAATTCGGAATGAATAAAACAGTTTTTTAGCAGCCACACACCTTTTAGCAGGTGATGCATTTAGAACAAGTTGTGGTCTACTAGGTAAGGAGTCGGGCTTGTAATCAGTAGGTTGCTGGTTCGATTCCAGCCCCGGCAGGTAGCAACTGAAGTGCCCTTGAGCAAGGCACCTGACCCCCGATTGCTCCCCGGGCGCTGCAGTGATAGCTGCCCACTGCTCCAGTGTGTGTGTGTGTTCATGACTTGCAGTGTGTGTTCACTCCTTACTTGTGATGGGTTAAATGCAGAGGTCACATTTCGATTATGGGTAACCATAACTGACAAACACGTCACTTAAAAAAACATTGTAGAGATCATATAGCAATCTCCTTACAACCACCCACAACACCCTAATAACCAGACAGCGAGTTCTGACGTGATCCAGTCATGTTGTTTTGCTGGAAATTTCATAAAAATGTTTCCTCTTCTTTCTCTAGCTGCTGGCTGTCTCTTGAGGGAGGGCTTTTGTATTCATTTGTGGGTCCAGCCGCTGCAGTTGTGCTGGTGAGGAAGCGTTTACCATCACTGCATGATCACTGCGTGCCCCTGCAGGTCTGAGCATTCAGTAAGATCATGTGTATGTGTGTTCACAGGTGAACATGGTGATTGGCATTCTGGTTTTCAACAAGCTTGTGTCCAAGGATGGTATCACTGATGTTAAGCTGAAGGAACGGGCTGGGTGAGAAATACACACTCAGACAATCATCAGTCGCATTACAGCGACTGTAACATGGCGGCCGTCTGACACGTGCTCTTCCTCTGKTTTTCTGCAGGGCGTCGCTGTGGAGCTCATGTGTAGTTCTGCCTCTTCTGGCTCTGACGTGGATGTCGGCCGTGTTGGCCATCACAGATCGACGCTCCGCTCTCTTCCAGATTCTGTTTGCTGTGTTTGATTCTCTGGAGGGTTTCATTATTGTCATGGTGCATTGCATCCTGCGGCGAGAGGTGAGCACACCGCCGATCGCGGTACATGCGTGATTGATGT
>JAZGTK010006565.1:0-20646 GCA_036877625.1 Ambastaia sidthimunki | reverse complement strand
GTTTCCACGAAGACCCAAAAAATAATGTTATTTTGAAGTTGTATTAATGTTATTGCTTGGTTATAAAATGCTATTCAAACTATTTAATCCTGTAATTTCTTAAAAACGTTCCACTAACAGTTTAAAAATGTTTTTGATATATTTTTATCTACACTTTGCTGGACTTGGAATATTTAAACATTTTAAGTTGCAATCCACAAGTTCTTTTTTAAATAAAAATCAGGTATTTAGTAGTTACGTACAGGTGTTTAAAATTGTCTCCTTATCTTACCCCGATTCACAGGTGTACGTTTATAATATTGATAATTTGAGCTGTTAGGTCAATGTCAGTTTCATTTGACCTCAACATACAAACAAAAGTATGTAAAGCATCCTGCAATGCCATCTTTCAAACAGAGATGGCGATAGAGAGGAAATGACGGAAGTTGCAGCTTTAATGAAATAATCAGGCTGTTGCTCTGCCTGGCAGCAGTAAATTTGGTTTTGCCAGTTTCTGATTGTCTAATGCCAAATTCTATACGCCAAACTTGTCTTGTCATTATGACATAATGATGGTCATTATGGGAGTTATCTCATCTTCTGGAAAGAAATGGCTTGAGATGGTAGTTACAGCACTGTAGGGACCAATCAGATTGTAGAAGCTCTTATCATCACAGTGATGTTTAGATGAATTCTGAGGAAATCCACACTGACAGCGTTATTAGATTCTCAGATTCCCTGTCACATGATTCAAAGTGATTTTTGGATTTAAAAATGAGCCGAAAGCTTTCATGGAGTCATTTAGACTTCCCTACCGGTTGTGGGAATCGAACCTGTGACCTTTGTGTTAAAACTGCCACAGAAACTTTTTTAATTACGTTTGTCTAGAAAACACTTTCTTCTGTCCTCTGAGAATAAACGCTGAGTTCACTAGTAATGCATGACATGACTATAATGGATCTGTAATGGATTTTCTGTGGTTTGTACTGTAAATGAAAAGGCGGTAAGATGTGGAGTCTATTACAGAGTACTTGATTTCTGGTTTCCGGTACAGTATTGCTTAGAATGTATGTGAATTATAATGCAGACATGTTTACCTCTATGGGTTTTATAATGTGTGAAATAAATACTGGTCAAAGCAAAGTGGTTTAAAGGCATTTTGCTCTTTTAATACTGTAGACAAGCATCTACCAGTGGTGCTTGTTCTCAGACAGTTTTATGTTGTTCCGTAGGTTTGTTTTATCATAACATCTAAAACCAAAAGGTTTCCAGTCTAGAAAGCTCTTGCTGTGTGGGTGCAAAGAAGGTCAAACGAGTTTCAAAATTAATGTACTTCCTTTTTTCATTTAAGGCATAGCGTTGTTCGTTTTCTTCTGCGGTGAAACTTGACTCTTGTGAAAGTAGGGACTGTTCTGAGTGAGCAGTATTCACACAAGAACACCATCTCAAAAGCAACAGGAAGTTCACGAGTTTATAAGTCCTAACAAGGAAGCAAAATCAGCTTGAGTAAGGGTTACAGATCTGCCGTATTGGCAACTAGTTTGTTTAGTCATGTGCAGACGTTGGTTCCTGTCTGTAAGTCCTTTCTTGTCTCATGGTTTTGGAAACCTTCTCAGCTGCTGTTCTTGTTTATCAGGACTTCTCTCAGCATTCTCAAGAAATAAAAGATGGCTGATGGGCAGGGAAAGACATTTTATCGACAAGACAAGCCTCCAAGGCTTAACTACAATAATAAATTTGAGGCGTAACATTTTGTGATTATTTTTTCCTGTGCTTGTGCCTCAAGGAGGATTCTTTCATTAAGATAAAAAAGTCTCTGATCAGTGTCTGTGTTGTGGCATTTGAGAAATAACAGAAACTGAACCACAGAATGCTATGTTCTATGTTCTCAGGCAAAGATCTGATAATGTGGTTTATTAAATGTGAAACTGGCGACATTAGTGCACGTGTGAGTCGTCGTGTTCATGTGAGGGAGCGTCTGATGGCATCTCTAACTTTTATTGCTGCAAGCTGATTGCAAAATATATTGTACGTGCCGCTACATGTGAACTGGATAGACGAGTTAACATTCTTCATTTCTTACAACTTTAACTGACTGGGATTTAACACATGCCAAGATGTGTCCTCTCTCTGACGATGTTGAAAAAAACGTATTTAGGCACAAACAGATGTTTATCTTCTATTTGTGTATTGCAAAACAACATTTTGCGCTGCTAACGTTGCTCTAGCAGTTGAGCTACAGGAACAGTTTGAATGCAACGCACGTTAAAAGATATCGTGTGATACGGATCAGGAAAGTGTTTCACATTAATGAGACAATCAAGTCTGAAACTGAGGTTCAGTGGCGAGTCGCATCAGAATGAGGATGTTCTCACTTGCAACAGCTTTCGCATTAAATGCAATGCATGCTGATTTTGACTGACTGTTGTGATAAAAGTCTTAAAGGTATAGTTCACCCCAAAATTAAATTCATTGCATTTTATTAATTTTATTATTAAATAAATACAAATGTTGGCATTTACTCAGCCTCATGTTGTTTCAAACATTGTTCTTCTGCAGAAGGTGATTTTTTTATCCTGGGTCTGTCTCAGGGACTAGAGCTCTCAATCTCTGAAGTGACACAAAAAACGTGACTTGTGTGCTATATTCTAGAGTGAGTGACAGACATAAGCAAATCTGATATATTCATTACCATTTATGATGCATGTAATAGTTCATTTTGTCATTGTGGAGCCCGACAGTCACAGTCCTCTTATTGTCTAAGATTGAAAAAAACACCTTTTCTGTTCCGAGGGTTTGAAATGACATGAGACGGGATTGATGTGTTATTTCAATGCAGACATGACGACAGAAATCGCATCAGATGGCCTCTGACATCAGCAGGTGATGCTGCAGTAAGATCTCCATCCATAAGAAACCTTCAATCTTTCATTCAGGGCTCGTTACGCTTGCGTCGATGTCGTATTGATGTTTCCTAACGCGATTTACGGGTTTTCAGTAATAAATGATGCTGTGAACTAATATGATCAGAGAGGAAGAGCAGATGAGTAACAGAATGTCGTAATGACTAACACAATAGATATAAATCAGGAAGCAGGAAAACACTGATGTGCTGATCAATGATCATTAGAGGATTTTAAAAATCCCACATCCTCACCACCATTAAAACACGTCTAATCATCAAATAACTCTGATTATATTGGTTTAATAGATGCTATATTTCAAATGTATCTTCACTGTCTGAAACTCCAGAGGTTTGTTGGAAATATGAATATTGGATCATTTTGTCAGGCATAAACAAGCGCATATACAGTAGAGAACATACATTAATACTGTACAAATATTTTTAGGAAAAACTGAATTCATTTTATTCCTTTTTGATGTTTGTTAGGTGCACATTTTAACATCTTATTAACGTCTATGTTTCATTATTTGTTGACTTTTAAAAGCCCTTTTTAACCAGTCAGGGTGTGACATTACATCCGATCCACCATGAGTGATGACCTCTGACCCTTACCCACAATTCTACATGACTGATTTCTTTACACAGTATGTCTTTGTGTGTAATGTGCAAACATTAAAAAGGTTGGCAAAGGCATTGATGGTTCACATACATCTGAATGGTTTATCTATCACTGTAATTCATTGTAATGGACAGATGTGTAACTCTCAGAATGTTTTGCCTTCATGCATCATGGGATTCATTCAAGACTGTTTGGGGAATAAAGAAGTGCTGTTTATTTCTCAGTAGTTTCAGACGGTCCTCACACAGACCACACAGTGCGTCTGCTAACAGTCTGACACGTATTGCATGCAAAAATAGAAAAGACTTTCACAATCGAGTAAGCTGTAATGTGATTGGCTGAGTTCCACGCTGGTCTATACATATACAGTCTATATATATATATAGAATATATGTAAATTTATATATGTGGGTGTGTGTTGTATGTATATGTGTTTTGAAAGAGAGAAAGACGGACAGACAGATCATTAAATATAAGTTTGTTTGACTAAATACTATTGATGTCAAATTCAACATTTTTCAACGTGAGTCAAAATACAATGTTCTCTACTCTGAATCTGCAAACACTATGAACAAACTCATGTGCAAACAAACAGTGACGTCTAAACTTTGTCCTGATCTGGCCTCAGCAGTCTTCAGGTGAGGGGTCCTGATCTTCAGTAACAAACATTGTCTAGCTCAGTTTAGGGGCACTGGGTGAGGAGTGATATCCGCTTTGAGAGCCCAAGGGAAGACAGAGAAACCAGATTAAATCTCACATCTGCCGCGTTCACACTCACAACACAATCACGCGCTGTCACACACTTCCTTCATGTGCACGACTGTTTCCCCTCCGTGTCTGTATCCCTGGAGACCAGTGAAGATCGTAACGGAGGTACACACGAGACCCATGAGATTGATCCTGATGTTTAGGTCAAACGTAAACTTCACATGGGAAACGTGATGTGACTATCAAAGCTTACAAACACACTGTAGCAGCCGGTGTTGCTGTTTAGCGTGAATTTATTCAGGAAGCAGACAGGTCAGTTGTTTACAATGGGGCATTAACAGTGAAGTGTGTATTTTCTGAACCAAACAGAGCTGCAAAACAGCTAGATTTGTGCATTTCCTGACAAAATGTGAGTGCGGTTTGTTGTGCAGTTCTCCCCACCACAAAGCATTCTGGGTGGTCGTCATGTTACTATACAGTTGCTAGGATGTTGTGGGTCGTTGCTAGGGTGTTTATTGGCTTATAAAACATTATTAAGTTGTTGGTGGAATGTTTAAAAAAAGTTACAGAATTTAAAAAGTTTGAATAACGTTTTTGTAGCCAAGCAATAATATCTAAAAATAACTGGACAATTTAAACGTTCCTAGAACTTTCCAAATATAATTTTTAACATTTTTGGTACATGGAAAATTTCAGCAAATCTGAAGTGTTTGTTTTAATGTGGATGTTTGTTGACATTCTCTATTTATCCAGGTTTCATGTTATTTACTGGCTCCAGGCTAACAGTGTATAGAGGTCAGTGTGCCATCAGTGTTTAAGAGTTCCAGCCCTCTAGTCCAAATCCATCCTACTGCAGGAAGGTCAGAGTCTGTTAAAAATAACAGGAGTTGTGTGTTATGGACACGTGGCACCCATAGGGCCAGGTAAAGGTCATTGTTTATAGGTTGCATTACAACACTGGAAGTTTTGACATTTTGTTTAGCATCCTAATCAGTCACAACACATAAGTAACAGTGTTGTGGGTGACAGGCCGTTTTTTGAGCCGGGTTGGGAAATGCTGTACAGACAGTTGTACAGACATACACAGAGTATTTTGAGCCATAACTGGAAATCGACTTCCATCTGTGGTTTAACAGGCATCAAGTGTACAAAACCCTGCATCTCTTCATATGAGATCAATTAACTTCTAGAAAGGAAAACAAACAGGGTGAAAATTGTGAAGTATTCCAATAAAACCAGAGTGAAAAACCTTCCTCCATTTTACTACAGTACAGTGGCGTCCAGACGTCTGAGGCGGCTCGTGCAAATTCTGCCTCTGCGCATTCAAATGATATTATCAGCATAACAGTTTGAGTAAAACAGTGAATTGAAAGATTAACATGAAGTTCAGGATTTGTGGGTATTTGGTGTGACCCAGTTTTACACTTTTAACAGTTAATGCTTTTATTTGAGCTGGTGTGGACTCTGATGAGCTGTACAAGGCCAGCGTGAATATTCCAAAGTGCATCTTATGAGCTTCTGAATGAGAAATCTGACTGTTAATAGATTAAGTATTTGATTAGTAACCTAAAAAAAAATATTTCTTTGTTTCATATTTTTCAAAATTGTACAACTTTCTCCAGGTTTACATCAGAGGTTTACATCAGAATCCCACGTAATGTGACACTTGTAAAAGGAACAAAAATAGACTACGAGAATGTCGCCAGAATGTTAGCTAACGTTCTCTAAATGTTCTCTCAAGTTATCAAAAAAGTTCTTGCAGTAACTTAGTAGAACACTTTTTAATATATCAAATTTATATATCAAAAACGTTGTTGTCTTAAGTTGTTAGTGTAACAACAAAAATGCCACAGAATTAAAAAAAGTTTTTCAATAACATTCATATAATCAAGTTAATAATGTTAATACAGCGTTTAAAAAACTTCTAAACTGGTCTAAAAAGAGTTCCAAGAGTTTTTAAAATAATGTTTTTGCTACTGAATGGAAATGTTAGCCTAAAATTGTTAGCTGGAAGCATATGCAAAAGCTGTATAAAATATTACTCGGTTACTTCTAAGTGACAACATCTTGAAATAGTTTCAAATCGTGGTGTTATGCAGTCATGTCTGTGTAGCCTTAAATATATTTTGTGTTTCTTATATTTTTCTGTCTCTTTGCAACCAGAAGCATTAGCAACAGTATAAAACACTGTTACACTGTTAAATAGTAACAGCTGAACCTGGTCTTATTGTGGAACACTTGACATGCACTATACACTGTGGAATGAAGACACACCCCCAACTCAAGCTGGTTCTGGTTATAAAAACAAACTGTTAATCAGACTTCAAGTGCTTCTATCTTCCATCAACAACCTTGTTATCAGTTTATTTGTTTTCATTACCTTTTCTGAACAATTATCTAGTCCTTCATCTCAATGTGTTGCTTATGCAAGTGATGGATGGCTGGAAATTGTTTAATGTTTAACTACTCATACTAACCCTTATTTTCATGTGCAGGGAATGCCAGTGTATCCAGTCATTGGAGCAACTGGTTATTTGTTTATCTCCTCAAACAAATGGTGAGTGTCAACAGAGAACAGATCTCAGCGTTCCTCTGAAGGTTTTCAAATCATCCATCCTGCTGAACTCACAGAAACAGCTACGTCACTTCAAGCAGAAATGCGTAATGTTGACATAAAACACTTTCTTTGATTACCATTGAATGTGCAGAAATGAAGACGGGTTGCTGTGTTAATTTGAAGGGTGTGAAGACTTTGGCTTTGTGGCACTTTCAAACATTGATCTGTTATTTAAGTGCTCTGACGTCTCCTTCTGTCTTAAAGGCATGTAGATGATCTTTTCCAGAAACGTTTTTGTTACGCTGGTGGAAAGTCTCTTCACATCCTGATAGATCACAAGTGGTAGAAATGTGTTTATATAGTGATATATATTCTTTGGAAGGTGCAGGACCATAAAATGTTCGTCCAATCATTGTGTTTGGTCCGAATACAATAATAGGAAGTCCTACCTGTCTGTTAAGCTATGTATGCGTTCATGTGTTGGAGGAGTCGTGGCTTTGGAGAGTTCTGTGAGGGGAGGGTGGGATCTTATGCTTCATCAAAGCTAGCTTGTTATTGCTAGCCTCTCTAAAAACGCTAACCAATGGCATGAGTGTGGGGGTGGGACTACAGTACCTGTTTGGAGAATTAGGATGCAGGGCAGATCAGATGGGAAATTATGTCTAATGCTGTCCATCTATTTTTTGCATGACCTATTAGCACAACCAATCATTTCATGCTTTCTCATTGTGAACTCATCTGACTGTAAATCAAGCCTAATGCTCAATTTGTCTGAATGTGTGATTCAGATTAAAATCATCAGTGAACCGTTTCCAGCTTCATTCTGTCATGTACTCTAGCTCCCTCCCTCAATTCTCCCTCGTCTTAGACAATCTCGTCTCGCCAGAAGTTCTCATGGCCCGTGAGGCTGAGCTGGCCTCTCCTGAGGTTTCATTCAGTATAAGTCATTCCAAAATTAAGTAAGTGTTCAAATTATTTTGGGGTTGGGAATTCCATAAGGCTGGCCAGAGTCCTGCAAATGTCATCATGATGAGCAGTCGGATGAGTTTCCATGTTTCCGGTATACGCACAATATTTTGGCATCCACCATGTTATGGCTAATCAGCCTTATTTGATCTAATGAAAAACAGAAGGATGGGTTCATAACTGCATCAGTTTATAACTGGTAACATGGTACCTTTACAAACTTTTCAGCTAACAAGGAACGTTCTCAGAACACTGGCTAATTTCTTTAAAAGTTCTCTCAAAATGATCAGAAGCATTACTGCAGTAACATTTGTAGATTGTTTTAGCCTTATATTTCATATTTTAAAAATGTTAGCTGTTGGTAGAATGTTTTAAATTCTGAAATGAGTAACGTTTTTATAATACATCTAAGCTATACAACTAAAAAAACAGGACGTTTTGAATGTTACTAGAACTTTCAAAATAATATTTTTAATGTTTTTGTTACTTAATGGAAATGTTATGGAAATGTTCTAAAATTTTGAGCTAAGGGAAGGTTACGTACAGTCTGGTATCAGACTGGACTTTTTAAAGTATTATTTTGTGAGGTTGTGGGTATGACATTTATAGCTAAAGTGCACTTTGTGGTCCTAGACTAAAAATATAAATTTTTGGTAAATTATTTAATTTAGAGTATTTTAAGATGATCTCATGAGACATTAGTCATGTATGTCTGGATAAATATATAATTACATTTATATGTATGACAAACCCAGTGGGAGGCTGAAATCAATAAACATCTGTTTTAAATCGATTTGCTGCTGGTTTATGGAAATAGGAAATTAACAAAATTGGAGATTTGTGGCTTTTAGTTCATGTCTGCTAACTTCAGGGTCATTTAAATGCTTATGCACTCCTAAAAGTTCACAAAAGGAACGTTTAGTATATGCCCAGCTAACAATTTTAAGTTGTAAGAAAATTTCCTTAACGTTTCTGTTTAGCAACAAAAAACATACAGGAAAACTGTGTGTGTGTGTGTCAGATACATGATGAGTGTTTGTAATACATGATGTTTCTTCACTTGTGTGGCATCAGTTATCTCCCATGCGATGAGCAGCTGTTTCCTGCTGGTCATCTGCTGGTGTTCTGGCCTGAGTTTGGAGATAACCTCATAACTCATTGAAATAAACATGAGATGCATCCGGCCTTTGAGTCAGAACACAAACACAAGCATGTAAACATGGTTAGAGCTATATTATGTGATTACATTGAAGATTTAGATTTAATGAGACACGTTGTGATGTTAATAACATTTGTTATTGTTTGTGTAACTGCATATCGCTCATGAAAACACAGCCAGATCATGTTTCATGCCAAAATTAAAAGATACAAATATTTTGAATAATGAAAATTAAGCTTTTAGAATTTTTGCACTTTTACATTATCAATTTTTTTTACATTAGATTCTTTTACTGTACAGTACCGGAACATGTATTGCTTGAACAATATTTAATTACAATGATGTTATTTTAATTGAACTATGATTAAAAGGCACTGTGACACTTTATTTCATTATAGTGATTATAATAGTGGATGGCTTCATTGACATGTAAACTGTTCTGGATGGAAAATACATGCAATGTATTTTTGTCTTTAAATCCTCTTTAAAACACTTTAAAACACTTAACAAGTCTTCCTGACAAGTTTTACGAGAATTTTAATATATATTTGATAACTCAGAGGTGAATAATGTAGGTTAATATATAAACTAAAATAGTTCAATTAAACACAGCACTGGATATTGTTGTTCATTTCAGTCGTACCAGTTTATTTCAGCAGCACATGTAGTCATGTTTAACATGCAATTACTCACAAACACATAAAACACATGATCACACTGTTTCTGTATACGGTTGACTAGCCGAGCAGGAATTAAACTAGTATCAAAGCTGAATCAGCTTGTAAAGAATTTAAGGCTGTGAAACTGCCTGAATCAGTGGGATGGATCAATATACAATCTGCTCACACACTAGAACATCATTATAAAGACACACAGATAAGAGACACAACCAATCACAGCAACACCTCACTGCTTCTGTACTGCAGGAGATAAATCACACACAAGCTCTGTGATATTGCAGATGTTTCTCCAAGACAGCAAGAAGATCAGATTGATGCCAAAACGGAGACTTTTTAGACCTTTCTTGATCTGTAAAGTTAAAGCATTGTAACCAATTCTGTTTTTTTCCTTCTCAAATTAGCTCTCAACAATGTCTCAAACTGTGTCTGCAATCAAAAACTCAACATTTATCACTTATTCCAGGACCAACATTTATTTGTATACCCGTGTACTCTCTCACTCTGTACGTAAACAAATTTGTGTCTCTTTTCATTTCTCTAAAAATGCTGAGAAACAATTGAAACATAACTAAGAAGAACAACTACTGAAAAAAACACTCCATCCCCCCCGAGTCATTATAAATGTTACTGTATCTCATAACTGAAACAGACAGTGTTGTGCTCAACACGTCTTTTAATTCTCTTTTCACATCACTAAACGGATCGCAGGAAATGACAGCGGCATCTTACCGCATCTTATCGTATGAATCTGAGCGTGACTGAGCTGCGGCCAATCGCATTACCATGACAACTGAGGTTTGCTTGAGTTTTTTCCAGATCGAGCCAGATCTAGATATGCACTCCGCTTCCCACAGTCCCAACGGAGGGCCAGAGTCACGACCACCAGACCCTGCGCTGTTGTCCAAACATTCGCATGTTCATATTCTGCATTTGCCTCCTAAAAACCTCACGTTCCCACAGCCACACTGTTCTATCGATCTTCTCTGCTAAGTGCTTTCTCCGTCATTTCATGAGATGTTCTGAGAAAATAAACAGCATCACTATTTTTGTCAGAGACATATGAGGTTGCTCAGCCTCAAATAAGTCCACTGTAATAAAATCCAATAGGTTCTACCTTTAAGCCACAAACACCTGAGTCACATGACTTTCTGATGATACAACTATATAGTAAAGATTGCACTGCGAATCCACAATAGAGAAATAACGCAAAAGATGTACAAAAGTGATGCTCTGTCAGGACCAAATTTTGAAATTTGTGTTACTGCAGTGAAACGTTAGCATCTGTTGACCGATGAGAATTTCAGACAGGGGATTTCAGTTGTGCTAGTCAACGTTCTGAGTACGTTCCTTGTTAGCTTGGTAGTGCAAAAGTAATGCAAGTAATGCTTTTTAAGGAAGAAATTACATGCACAGACATAACACATCACAATATTTCACAAGTCAGAACATTCAAGATCTTCAGAGGCACAAATAGACACAAGAACAGACCTTTAAAACACACATTTTTAAGTTACAGTTCAGTACAGTTACTAAACACCACATTAGCGTCATGTTCATAGAATCAAAATGATCCACAATCACAATCTTTCACGTGAAAGAAATGACTGATTCCATTAAATCTGACAGCAGAGATGTGTCATTGTCTTACTGTTGTATCAACATAAATTAAAGCACAATAAATACTGCATGTTGACATTATAAACAGAAATGAACAGTCTGTGGAAACGTGAGTTCTGGAACACTGACATTTGAACTGCCTGACTTAAAATGCAGGAACCACATCATGCGATTCTGTCCATAATAAACATGTCCACAGTGACAGGCTTAAAAATGTGTCCCTTAACCTTTGACCTCATAACACAACCCCATTTAAAGTAAAAACCCTACAGAGCAACGATCGTGACATAATAGCTTCAGGTCATGTATGGTAAGAAAGTGGCTTATTTTCTGAGTCTCTGCTCCAGGCGGTCTGAAACAGTCTTTATAAAACTGTGGAAACTCTCCAAACATGCCTTGCGTCTTCTGAAAGTTCATTGGGCGATCACAGTTCACAGGGTCCTCGTTCTCCAAACAATTACTGTAGTGGTTAAAGAAAAACAAAGCATCCATTTGACCTCATAGTTGTGTTTGTCTCACACTCCCAGTCGCAAACAACCTCAGGAGGTTTGAACCTGTTTCTCAACCAGATCCCAGACACGTCAGTTAAGATGATTGATGATAGACAGATAGACAGACAGACAGACGGATCAAACACCTTCATCATAACATCTCTGAGCTTTTTTAGATGGATCTTAGATAGATCTGTTCTATTCAGAATATCATGTTCTCCATCATCTCTGGATCCTGCTTGTTCTCATCATCTCAAACCATCTGAGCAGTTTTGTTTATATGAGTGGTCTCCACAGAGGTGGAACTGGGCTGGAGCATAAAGGAGGTCTTACACAGCGTCCCCCAAAGGAAGCGCAGAACCGAGGGGCTGAGAATGATAAACACCCAGGGGTCAATGATGGAGTTGACAGAGAGGAACCGCAGGGCTATAAGATCAGTCTTGTGACTCTCTCTGGGTTTGCCAGTGGAATTGATGTATACACGAATCTATAGAGAAGAGAAAAAGATGATGTACAGTTAATCTGAAACATAAATCATATAAGACAGCATGACAGATGATGTTGTCACAGGAAATGACTCTTTCCAGTGAGGAATCAGGCAGCAGCACCAGTTTAAAGTAACAGTCTGCAACCCCCCCACGCTGGAAAAATAAAATCTCTTAGAATAACAGATAACACCAGCACAGAAACATTTAAATTATTTATTTTATAATCTTTTTAGCCTTTGGGTTGGTGTAGTATTTAGTATTTTAGTATTGCTACAGTGACAGAATGCACTGTGTTATTCCAGCATCTGAGATTGTTTAAAAAATATTTTATTTAGAATTTTAATCCGGTAGAAAATGGATTTAGACATAATTGTTATATTTGGCATATAAAATAATTTCTCACAGCGTCTGATGAAAGCGAGTATTATGAAATTGTAACATAATTCTGCAGGCATGGCCTTTCACCAGACTGGAGCTTTAAATATTTGGTAACTTCCATGACCAAAGGGACAGTTTCCCCAAAAATAATATTTTTGTTACTTTATCAGTTTAACTTTAAATAATGTTGCTTCAAACCCATTTGACTTTCTTCCACAGAACTGTTAAACGGAATGTTTTAGACTGATGGGACTCTGATAAAAGACACTGGAAGTGAATGATGACTTAGACTCTCAGTCCTTAACATTTCATGGACAAAACAAAGAGACACAGGTTTGGTACAACAGGGTGAGCTGATGTTAAAATCTTTATTTTAAACTAAACTACCACAAATAGTCTGCTATTTACGTTCTTACAGTAACATTAGTAACAATAACATTTTATTAGTAACAATAACAAGTGCCAAGTTTTTGTCACTTAATTGAAATTTCTTACAACCTAAATTTGTTAGCTTGGTTTAAGTTTATCTAGTACTATATCCTGCAAGTTCCCTAGATAGTGGCCTGTTGGGATTTTAAATGATGTTGTTTTATGAGTAATTTATGATAAAATCCAATTGCTCCTAATAAACTCAATTTAATCCAATGAATCATCAATATGTGTGCAGTGAACTTTAAACCAGAGGGAGTCATAAATACTAAACTATCTAATACTTTAATATCCCCTCACTTGCTATTAATCATTATCTTTAAATTATTAACATGAGCTCTGTTCTTCCAGACCACTGAGGCGTGAGTGAGGGGTGAACAATTAGTGTCTCGTTTCAGACAGACAGGGAACATCACGCCACGGTAACATAAAAACAAACTGCTTTTTACAAGAAATTATACCATAACAAAACACACACCCAGCTAACAATGTTAAGCTGAAAGAACATTTCCCTAACGTTTGCATTAGGTAACATTGATTCCTGCTTGATTATAAAAATGTCATTTAAACTTTTTTAAATGTTTCAATAACAACTTAGGAATAAGGTTTTTGATACATGAAATAAAATATTTTTAAAAATTCCACTAGTTTTACTGCAATTACATTTTTGATAACTTTGAGAGAACGTTAGCCAATGTTCTGAGAGTGTTTCCTGGTAGCTGGGCACTAGCTCTGTATAACTCAGATTGAGAAAATGATGTTATAGAAGCTCTGAGGCACAATCCAACATCAAGGTCACGTGTCTGTTGCACAGAAACGCACAATCTTGTGTGTTTTATGTGCGCTGTGTTCATTCTAAACACTTTTATGCACTAGTAAGTTTCAGTGTAATTTTTATTACACATACTGGCTTCTCCAAGACACAAGCAGACCTTTTAATTTTATAGCCATTTCTGACTGTTCATAAATCAGCAATTAAATGTGTGGTTACTTAGAAACCATAACACAACCATGCGTGCTAACATGAGCTCTACATGGGCTGCTCATAGTCAATGGATACTTTTCTAAATTGTTGTTTACTTTCTAAATGAAACCAACATGGCACATCATGTTTTGTTTAAAAGGCTTTGTGGCAAAAGAAAACAAGTGTTTTATATGTAATAGAAATTACCACCTGTACAGAACTGTACAGTTATTATGAATTATGATTATATTCTTCAAAATCATGCCTGTGAGGTTACAGAGGTATTTAACATGTGGGAAACAGCTTATTAAAGGAAATTATTTCCTCAGTTCAAGTTTAAAGCTGATAAGGTCTGTGTTTGGGGGGTTAAACGAGCAAAAATCAGTTAAGTAAATAACATATCAATGTTTCAAATCATCTCCTTATCCTGATTCACAGCAGTAACTTTATAATAATTTACAATTTAAGCTGTCGGTCCCATTTTCTGGAAAATGTCAGTTTGACCTTATTTGACTTTAACATACGTAACGAAAATTGCGTAAAATAACACGCAATTTTATATTTGAAACACAGAGACAAAAGTCACGAAATGCAGCTTTAAATTGGTTTTACAGATAGCAATGTAACTTATATAGATCATTGAAACTCAACATTTAAACCAGTGTGTATAACAACCATTTCTCACCATTTAACAGTCAATGAATGTTTCAGTCTTACCATTAATGGTAGCGAGCAGATGACAAATATGACGGTCATGAAGACCAGAAGAATGAGATGCTCCACTTCTTCTGCCCAGGAGAAGTATCTCCTGTCCCGTTTACTCCGGGTGTGCACGGATCCCCGGTTCTGTTTGCGTCTCCGGTACATCAACACCAGATGATAAACTACAAAACAGTTACATGCCACTATAACAGTAACAATAAGAAGCATCACGGTGGCATATACGTTGGCATACGCCCTGTCCTCCAAACCCTTTGGATTCATCTCAATGAAACACCACGTCCCGGGACAATACTGCACATACCCCCCAAAGCCCGCAAAAGGCATTAAACAGAAAACAAAGCACACTAAATATATAGAAGGGATGGTGATGTATCCACAGCGCTTGGTGACATGCCTGCCATAATAATAGGGGTACCCGATGGAGAGGCATCTCTCCAGCGCCATGGCGAGCAGGATGGAGAGTGTGGACAGGCTGAAGAAAGTCATGGAGAACGCAAAATATTCACACACCGCCCGAGTCTCGCTCATCCCAACCAGCGTGGTGTTGGTAAAATACGCCGTTTGGACCACAGGGCTGATCAAACAAGTCCCCAACAAATCCGTAACGACCAGCGTGGTCACCAGCAGATGGAAGAGCGACTGGCGCTGCCGGTTCTTCTCTTTCCTCCGGCGGATCTCCAGAAGAACCAAAGCCACCACGTTCCCGAGAACTCCAGCGGAGAACATAATGGCACTGATGGCCGGACTCCCGTTCTGCTCCACTGTGAGTCTGAGGTTACAGGTGCCGTTCTCCGTGTCCATTCCTGCCGTTTTTAATCCTCCTGGAAGGTCACCGAAGTTCTGCAGGTGAGAGTTTTCTTGAAGAAGTTCAGGTGGGCATGTATAAGAGCGCGCACTTCAAAACTGTGGAGTATTGGTCATTTTCTCCTTCCCAGACTCAGATTTTAACAGGGTTGAAGGTTGTTTACTGTGGCACAATGGCAAAAGTCAAAGCATTATGTTTTCCAGAAAACAGATCCACAAATGTGCTCCATTGTGTCCACAGACAGTCTCCTGCTCTGCGCCATGAGTTCTTCTGCTGAATGAAGTTAAATGACGAAACAGCGTCATTGTCTTGACGCCACACCCTCAACACAGAAGCGCTGATCCAGAAACAGCCACCAGAGATTGAGAAACTTCTTTAAAACCTTTTCACCCCAAACACGTTTTTCTGATACTTCACTTCCAACTAAAATGTTACAAATACATACAAATGCATTTGATATTTGACAAAATTCATGCTGTATAAAAACAAAATCATAGTAAAAGTGCATTAGAAGGCTGAAATCTATTTAACTCATACTAAAGACCACAACTAAAGACTAGAAGAAAACTTCACCATTTAAGTGTAATTAGAAAGGTATGGCATTCAGTTCATTTAGATTGGATAAAAGATTATAATTATAAATACAATAAAGTAGCTCTACAAAGGGTTATAGTTCTTTCTGTAAGTGTAGACTTGTATTTCACACAAGTTAAAATCTTTTAAACCCTCCAGAAACATTTCAGCTGAGATGTTGAGATGTGGTGTGATCATAACAAGTCTCTACACGTCTGTCTGTTTTGCCAGAAGCGTTTTTAAAAACTCATTTGCTTTAAGGCTTCCTGCTTTTCTTTACGCCACCTTCTGTGTTTTAATGAAATGAGTAACATTTTAAAATGATGTTTCACTTGCATTTATAATGGCATGTATTGCATTGACTGTATTGAATTGATACGTGTTATTATCACCTGCAGGTCCGAGGCTTCTGACGTCACTGCAGATGTTTTATATGTTATGACATGTACAGTTGGATCTGACCCAAAAATAGTTGTATAGACCCAAATTTCTAACAATTACATTTAGAAAATGTCAAATTTCAATCCTGTACACATTTACAAAACAAATGATAAAAAAAGGAAATATTTATTGTACTGTTTGTAGCAACACGTGTACTTTTCTTGTGAGTTGCTTTTGCTTAATGCATCACATCCTGTCAAGGCTAATAAAGCTAAATAAAAGGAACCATAGAAGTCGTTTGATAAGACAAATAAACCTAAATAAATCTGACAACAGATAATAACTCATTTAACTGTTAAGGTTGGTGTTTAATTTGTTTGCCTCTTGCGCCTTCTAGAGGATCAATAAATAATGTTTTTTTATCAATTAAACGACTTTGTTTCTCGGATACTCAGTTTTTGTTTAAAATGTGTTTATGTTGTAATTTATTCAGTCAGGAAATAGTTTTCTCTATTATTATGAGCTTTTAACGTGAATTATCGCGCGTATGGGGGGCGTGTCACGTGACCCGTATGTTTGATAACCTTTGACATACTAACAACAACAAAAACAAATTATTTACTCAGATATTCAAGAGCAATTTGACCAGGAAAAACACATTTCCTGATACATATTTCACTTACACTTTAAAAGCGTCTAGCACATCATTTCTTTAAACGTTATGAATTAAAGCGACTCGCGTGGCCTCATGGGATTGAAAATGTCACCGGAAGCGGTAAACATTCCGGTTTTTGTCGTTTACTTTTATAATAATATTTATTAAATATTGATAATTTAGACTTAGTGACGTAGTTAAATACGGATACAGGGACCTTATAAGCGTATTAGTATGAATAAGTGATGTGCTTGTTTTTCCTTCGTGTCTATTAGAGTAACATTGACTCAGAAGTTTCTGTTTAAGGGGTTTGAGGTTGAACCCACTCGATATGTTATACAAATGTTATTTTATGAGTATTTAATCTTAAATACGTTTTTAAAGTGTATATGGAGACATTACAATGATGGCCACAAGATGGCGATACATATATGCGTCAGTTCTTTCCATCTAAAGAGAAACTCTCTGTTTTCAGACACATTCAGATGTGAGTATTTACAAAACCTGTTGGTGACTTCACACGTGTCCATTTGCGATTCATTTGCATTATTAAAGTTAGTTAACGCGAACAAAATCAATAAAACATCCGTGTAAAACCTCTCAACTGTTCTCAAACGGGAATGAATAATATATGACATAATAAAAAAATGTAGAAAAATATTTTGATCACTTAATATTGACGAATTAAAATAAAACCTCCGAATAACCATTTTCCTGTTTATTTTGAGTAAATACATGCTTGTTACTTTTTAATATCAGTTTACAAAATACTTGAGATCAACTGTAGCAATATCACTTATGTTGTCTCATTTTTAAACTTCAACTTACATTAAACCTATTTATATGAGTAATTTACTTAAGTGATTTTTTTTATTTAATATATGATTTTTATGAGATGTTATTATTAAGTCCAGATGGTTGTTCCAGCCAATCACAGTCTCCGTGACCTCCCACATCCCTCCCGTTTAACTCCAGCCGGGCCTGATCCAAACTTCCCACCTTCATTCCCAACATCCAGCGACACTCATTCATACGCGTCCGCTCGGCTGAATGCGTTAAGATGTCGTGGGATAAAATAGCGGTATTCTTTCTGAAACTGTCGTGGACTGTTTATCATGTTGCAGCCATTGAAAGACAGGACATGTATCCCTATGGGATGTTTTCCGGCGATGGTACACTGCAAGAAGGAGACGATGAGACTTCCAGTGTGATAACTCTCACCAAGCCCATGTACTTCTATGAGACGTCCTTCAACAGTTTATATGTAAGTACAGTAACACACGTGTGCTCGTGTTATTGCTGTGTTTAATAGTGAATAATAGTATGTATGAATATATATATGTGTGTGTGTGTATAAGGATAGATATTCTTGCTCTTTAACTATATTGAAAACTTTAATTGACCTGATTATAGATTTTCGTTTCTTGGTTATCTTTGTTGACTTATGTTCTGTATAACTGTAGTAATATGAACTCAGAACAAACTCATTGGGAGAGTTCCCACTTTGTTTTTAAATGATTTTATTTGTCTGCTTCCAGGTGGCCACCAACGGAATCATCTCCACTCAGGATCTTCCCATGGAGAAGCAGTACGTGGACGACGGCTTCCCCACTGACTTCCCTGCCATCGCCCCCTTCCTGGCCGACATTGACACCAGTAAGGGAAAAGGATCCATCTACTTCCGACAGACTGAGTCCCCTACCGTGCTGGAGCGAGTGGAGGCGGATGTGAAAAGAGGTTTTCCAGACACAACCTTTAGCCCTACCCATGCCTTCATCGCCACCTGGGAAAACGTGTCCGCCTATGAGGAAGTCTCCCGCAGCTCTTCCTCATCCAATTGGGTAAGACTTCTGCCTGGAGTGATACCAAATGTGACCCTGAAGGTCTGTCATTAGTCTGATCTCTGAGGTTATCAGAGTTGGTCATCTGTGGTCTGTCCCCATTTAGTCCTTCTCTTCTGATCTAATCTTGAGCCTGGAGGTCATCCGCCTATACAATACATCTCCAGTACCTGCTAATCTATCCCAGAGCCCCTCCAATACACACAAACAATAGAATCACTCCTAATCTGTTCAGGTATTTCTCAAATGTTGCTCTTTCATTGTCCAGGATGGTTCTCCTCAAAAAATGAACTTTGGCTTTAGATGATCAAAGCCACTGTTTTCAATCAAGCTAGTTTAGACATTAAACACAATGATAATGTCCTCAGATAAATCATCAGGGGTATTTTTTCTGGAACACATTTCCTTTATATTTAAAAGAAATCTTGTTTAAGGCTTTATTTCATGTACTTGGTAAACTGCTGCTTTTTCCAAATGCATCCAATTTTTCAGACCATATTTTAAAATTTAAATATTTGAATATAGTTTTTATTGGAGAATCTGGAGTTGATTAGTTCCAGGCAGCAGTGTGAGAAGATCTGGTCTTGTTGGTCAACAGTTCTGTGTTTACATGAAATGATTTCAGCTGAGATGGAAAAACATTCTGATGGTCACTGGTGTATTTTAAAGGGCATTTATGAATGGGCTATTATTTGCTGATGTGTGTGTTTGGCTCTGCTCTGAGTAGACACAGCTGCACAGCTCCTAAAGTGTTATCATTTGTTATTCATTGGTTCCGGAAACAGCCTGTTTTTTTCCACAAGGTCTCAAGTTAATGCTCATATTTGTTTTCTCAATGAACATATCAGGAAATCCACTGCGCTTCATGAGATGGTTTTCAGTCCTTGTTCTGAGGACTGCAATATATATCATGTATGTCTTTTATTCTTAAGACAGCTGATTCAGATCATCAGTCTGTTAGCTGAGATCTTCATGAACTAAACTGAGCTTCTCAGATAAAAGTGACACAAACATGCAGTCCGGTGGGTCCTCCAGGGTTGGAAAGTGCTGCAATAGACCATCAATCAAAGGTCTGGATGGAAAGTATCTTAGATGATGGTTTTGAATTGAACACTCTGAGCTTTCACTTTACTGATTTAACAGTATCAAAGAGTTTCCATGTATGCTGACCATTTAAAATGGTAATTAAATTAAATCAAGCTGGAATCCACATCTTTTGCCTCTCTACCGCCATCTCTGTTTGAAACATAAAACTTCATGTTACTTTAGATGCTTTTCTTTAAGTATGTTGCTTTGTATGTAAGTCAAATAAAGCCCAAATGACATTTCATGGGAAATAATTCCCAGCAGTTCAAATATTAAAAGTCAATATTATTAAAAAAAAGTGTGGATTGCAGCTTTAAAATGTAATTAAATTAAAACTGTAGTTTGGTCAAAAACAAACACCAAAGCTGTTAGATCCAAAGATTTTTAAGTTTATAAGATTACGTGTTTATTGGTGGTGTATACCAAAAATGTTCTCTGAAGAACCAAATGCAGTCAATGCTAACATCTTGACTGTCATAATTCTGTGGAGATTCCACGAGTAGATGCTTAATAACTGTGACAAACTGGCTGAACTTTATTGGCTTCCCACTGGGAAGTCAAAGTCCAGTCAACATACAGTCCTGCTTCTCTCATGCTCTCAGTGATGTTTAAACTCTTGAGCAATGTTTGCTTACTAAATTT
>JAZGTK010006564.1:1462-20647 GCA_036877625.1 Ambastaia sidthimunki | reverse complement strand
TATGCAACGATGTTATACCAAAATTCTGAATGTAAACATGGTCCAGACTGTTCCCCCTCACCTTCACAGGTGCAGCCCTGACGGATAAGACCCACCATCAGAGATGTGCACTGGTTACATTTGGTGGGCATAGTGAAGGTCTTCACACTGAACTGATGAGCCTTGGGCTGCGGAGCAAAGAACACCAGGCATGTTACAATAAATAACAAGAAATGTTCTCATAATGTTGGCTAACATTCTCTACAAGTTCTCCCAATGTTACCAAAATAATTCTTGTAGTAACATTAGTATCAAAACCGATATTCTTAAGTAACACTTTACAAGTTGCTCGGCAACAAACAACTAAATGTTGCATTGTGTTTGGTTTAATTACATGTTTTTCCTCATTATGACTTAATAACACACAACAAAATAACATAAACCTGCTTGTCCCAGTGATCATTTAAACTTGTTCATTATTTTCTGCCGTCACACCTTACGTACAGTCATACTGCCCAGCCCTATTGGACGAGATTCTAACATGTGACCTAAATTCCTCATGTTACCTTAGGTGACGAGTGTCCCAGGCTACCATAGCCTGTCCTGCTTGTTGGAGTCTGAGAACCATGTGACATGTGATCAACCAACTAGAAGGAGAACATACACGGTCAGTTGTGGTTATCAGAGAACAGCATTGATTTGTTTTAAGTCACATGGTCATCGCTCAAGCTGGTCACATGATACCTCGATAGGCTCCATGTCACTGATGGTGGAAGGGGACCTCGATCGCGAAATACGACGAGATCTTGCATCCTCATCTCGCGATGGAGTGTTGGAGGGGGTAAAATCGGCAGAATCGAGCTAAGAAACGACAAGAATTTCTTAGCAATAGCGTCATGGCACAAATTGTAACACCACCACAATACACCACATGCAGAGATAACATAGACATAACAGAGTTCACAGCAGTCCACAGAACCGGAACGTTTATCAGGACGATCATGTTTTTTACTGGAATTACACCCCAGGCAGAACAAAGAACATGGTAAAAAGATTCAGACTTCAAGCCAAGCCATCAGTAAAGACACAATACACCCTCTACACCGAGACCACCCACCCACCACACATGCAAGACGGAATGAAGAGCAAAAACAGCCTGGAAAAACCACAAACCAATAAAAAACATGGAAAATAATAGGAGGAATCAGATCCCCAACATACAAAAATCTTTCATTAAAATATCCACAATTTAAAGGGACAGTTCGACTGAAAATGTAAATTCAGTCATAATTAATTCTCCCTCATGTTGTTCCAATCCGGTATGACTGACTGTCTTCTGCCCTCAACTCTTTCTTTCGTATCTGATTTACAGATTTTTGTACATTTCTGTATGTTCAACTCACTCATGACCACATCAGAATAAAATGAGTTTTCTCATTTTATTTTCATTGTTCTAATAAAATGACTTTTAAAGTGTAGCATAGAAGCTTCATGTATGGAAACCTAAACCACTAAACTTAATTAACCAACCCATATATTAACCCAGTTTAACAGTATAGAGTATATACTACTAAAGTTACTGTCAGTACATACATATATATATATATATATATATGCTGGCATTCGACACACAACAGCACCAGCGCAGTCAGATGCATTTTAAAGGTCTCATGCAATACAAATGCGACCACAAGAACTGCCACCCATGCAGTACTGAAGGCCGTCGCCCACAGGACATAATATGACTTTACTGTGAACGAGTCTTACACGTCTGGTTTTGTGTCCTGGACCGAACGAAGGTGAGCGCTTGAGATGGAGAGAGAAAGAAGAGTCAAACATCATGTACACTTTAGGAGATGAAGGAGGCATCAGGGTAGGGTATGAGGGCCTGTGGAGACACGTCTAATCTGTGGTTGGATCTCAAGGTGTTTTCAGAGTCTACATGCACAAAGGAATCACTTCATATCAAAGAATTCACTAAAGGAGTCGCTATCACAACAGACTGGGGTGGATCACAACCAAACTCTAGGACTGGATATTTCAGACGGAAAGTTTTACTTTGTTGTCGGCAAAATGTAACATTTTGGTCTGAGTTTAAGGATTAAGGATTAATAAACATATATTGGCTTTGTTTTAAAATTTAGTGAGCTGCCTACAGAGCAAGCATTTTCATGTCCCTTAGAGAATGCAATCCCACAATACATTGTGGTGAGCTCAGTAAGAAATTTTTTACATTTAGGTTAAATTTACTGCAAGTCAAGTATTGTACGTGTACCACCACTTGTGTGGTGTGAGGAGTAAAATGTTCCAAATTGGTCATTTTTGCACAAAGCAATTCCTCTGAGGTGAAAAACACACACACCCTGTTTCATCTTTTCTGCTGGGTGACTGAGAAAAGAAAACAGGTCAATTTCACTTCAGCACAGTCGATTTACTCTTGTTCCCAAACCAAACAAACTGAATCAGCTGAATCAGGCACGACTCAGTGCTTCACATTGGCTGGTTAGATGTTGGGTGGTAGATGTTTGCGGATGGTCCTTCTTTACTGCATCTATGTGTGACGCATATGTCCAAAAACTGACTTAATTTATAACTTTTACAAGTGTAAAAACAAATGTCTGGATGACGTAGGAAGACATTCCACAACAACATGACTAAGGGTGAACTTACATCTTCCCAAAATTCAACTAAAGAAGAAGAAGAGGATGAAAATGAGTCCTGAAGGACATTGGAAAAAAGATAAATAAGGAGAAACAAAATAAGGAGGTAAGCCATAATATAATAAATGAGATTAGAATGTATTAACAGGAGACAACTGAGAAGTTGAAGTAAACTAGCAGAATGATGATCATGAAATCAGACTGAAGAACTTCATAGATGTTCTCATGAGGAACCCCTTGAGATATCTAACTTACATCAAACTGATCCAGAGCTGAAGTGGGTGCATTCAGGAATGCCAAGAAGGAATTCTGGGAATCCTGATGCTTCACACCTACACAACAAACATCCTGTTAGATGCTACAAGACTTCAAATATCAAATAGATTGAAACAGAGCAAGGTGTTGCTCTTTACATGACCCTCTTAATTTCCCTGCTGAAATAGCTTCAGTCTGTCAATCTCCAGAACTGATCAAGTTTGCAAGGCTGATGTTTTGCTGGTTTTTGGGCTTATCGGCTTGGTCAGGCAAGGAAAGCATCTAGACCAGCTTAAACCACAAAAAACAGCTTAAAAACCAATGCTAAGCAGTTTTATGTGGACATTTGATTGTCACCTCTCCTCATCCTCAGCTCCTCGCTCTCCTTCCTCAGTCTTTCGATTTCCACCAGCAGTTCCTGGTTCCTACTTTCAGATTCTTGCAATTTGCTGTAAGACGGAAAACTGTGTCACTATATTAAAACTCACTCAAGTGAGAAGACTGCGTGTGCAGACTCAATTCAGCTAAATGACTGTTCATCCACACAGTGTGTGTGTGTGTGTGTGTGTGTTTGTGGGGTCTCACCATTCTGTGCCAATGTTAGATGCTTTGACTTTGTTAAGCTCGTCCTGGATGCTCTGTTTGGCTCTGATCTCGGCGTCCAGCGCAGACTGCAGCTCCAGACGAGCAGACATGTCCAGCTTAGCAAAGCGCCTCATCTTCCACGGCATGTCCTGACAAAGCCAGCGAGACCCACCACATCAGAAGAGCAGGATGAAGAGAAACGCATTTTAGCCTTATCTGGTTTATATGCAGACATAAATGTGTGTGTGTGTCTTACCGTTCCTCTGGCTCCCAGGCTGGTGTTTCTGAGTCCTTCAAGCTCCTCCGTCATTTTGGTGGCCAGAGCCTGAAGATAACCGCGAGCATCTTTCTCATCACTGACCCTGCACAGATCAACTCAATATCAGGGCATCTGACTGGCCTGCTGAACTTAAAACTTAACTTAATGAGAATTTAATGAGTTATGTTAAAAAAAGAAACAATATTTAAAGCTAAAATCCATAACTTTCACCTCTCCATCACCATCTCTGTCTGAAACAGGTTTAAACACAGCTAAACGCACCAACACAAAACCCAATGACCTTAAACTCCAAATATAGTATGAGATCTTCCATGCTTCCATAGATAAAGATGCTTTATACAAAAACTGCAGTTGAATATAATTTACAAATGGCCACTAGAGGGCTCTACTCTCTGAAGCCAGTGGATCCACATCATGGCACATGCTGACACAAGCAAAGCTTATCCTCTATCCTCTGCACTCTGTCACTGCAGGTGTAATACCCACTGGCTGTAGATAGGGGGCTCCACTCACCACTGGATGATCTCGGTGATCTGGGCCTCCCAGTGGGCAACACTCTCCTGCTTATCAGCCAGTTCCCTCATCTCCTCCTCCAGCTGTCTGTGACTGCTGCTCAGCTCCTCATACATAGAGTTCAGCTGAACAGAGAGACAGAGAACATTCAGAAAACAAAAGTGTGAAGAGAAAACGTACCGAGTGCACTTTTAATACCCAGGGTTAAGGGTTTTGGGCAACAGTAACAGCGATGCTTGTCTTAGCAAGCAGCTCTAATTATGCAAGACAATTTCATAATTCATCTCTAAACATGAGTTTTATCAGATTAGCTTTGCTAGCATATATCTGCTATTTGTTCTGCAGGAAAGCAATACTGTAGCAAAGACAGGAAGCGGGTATAATGTGTTACAGCGTGTCTATACAAACGCTCTTTAATAGCAATGTGAATTTATTCAGGCATTTTACATCCTGGTCCAATTCTTTCCAAAAGCCATCATTCATGCTCATGTTTCTAAACTCCGTCCAACCTGGCATCTGACAAGACATCCGACTGCGCAATTGTTTGAAACGGCCTTTGTGTTTTCAGTTTCCAGGTATTTTAATGAAATGAATGTTTAATATCCATGCCACGAAAAATAAGAAGCCCTTTAATATCTGATATGTCCAAACTCGCAGAATTATTTGACTGGCTTATTCCGATTTCCCCCCAGTCCAAAATAAATAGTGAGCGAGCCAAGACGCAATTTTGTGCGCGTTTGTGGTTACTATCCGGCTCTTGTAATGCTGGTAGATTTGGGAAGAGCGCCAAAAGAGAAGTGAGAACTTTAGACTGGGTTTTGATATATATGTTGTGTTGAAGGAAACGTAGGTTAATAAATATAATGAACACCGGCACGTGTTAATCGATGATGGAGATCTTACCTTCTCTACTTCACCAGTGAGCTTCTTGTTCTCCTCGGTCAGATGGGCTCTCTCCCTCTCGTTCTTCTGTTTATACTCCGTCTCAAACTCCTCTCGTTCAGTTTGGCTGCAAACATGTTAATGCACATCAGATGTGACATTTACAGTACAGATGCGTTCTGCTAAAATTAAACCAGGAAGATAGTTTAACCCAAAGGATTGTAATATGAGTGTGGTGGCTTTAGGCCACAAGCTTTACAGTCAACTTTTAATGTCCTACCCAAATGCTTTGAGAAGATTCAACAGTTTAAAAAAAAATGCATCAACGCAGCAAAGAAAACTGGTTTCATGGGATCTATAAACAAGGAAGCTTCACATTGGTGGTCCGTTAAGTTGGTGGTCTCAGGTTTTTGACCAATGATCGTTCATAAACTATCTCATACGTTACCAACAACCACACGTACCTTTCTCTGCGAGTTTTCTCCAGTTTGTCTTTGAGCATGAGAATCTCTTTCTGGAGCGTGAGGTGTTGACCTTCAGCGTCGTGAAGATCCTTCTTCAGGGTCTTCAGCTCGCTGCTGTGGAGCGTCTCCCGGCGACTCAGCTCCTCCTCGTACTGAACCTTCTTCTTCTCCAGCTCAGCTCGTACACGACTCAGCTCCTGCTGCTGGTCTGAACCCACCGCTGCACCGGGTGGTCCGGTCTGTTTCAACTGCTGTAGGATAACCAACAGATGCAAGTGTAATAAGCTCATACCTCAATGATGGAATATTTATTTTAAAGTTTTATACATGTATTGAACAAAATCTTTCTCTGGGACATTTCAATGTAATTGATAAACTGGCTTTTATCAAATGTTTGTTAAGTGCATGTCAAATATTTCTGAACCACTAAATCAAGTATTAATATTTCTATACTGTGCTAGTTTTACATCATTCCACATTCCACATTATTATTATGTGTGAGGACAATTTCAACACAATTTATGCACAACACGTATATATACAGAATATAATTGATAATCTGATGCATGTATGAACATTGTGTCACCTTCATCCCATCCAGCTCTTCTTCTAGCTGTCTGCTGTACTGCTCGATTCTCTCTCGTACCTTCTTCTCCTTCTGAACTTCTGCTGCATGCTCCTCAACCTGAGCCTCCAACTGAGAAGAAAACATCAAACATCATGACCTGGGCAAACAGACAAGACACCACTGCTAAACCAGCAACAAACCTGCACTAACTAGCATGAGAATATAGGACCAAGCTGATCTTTTCAGAAGATCTGTATTTACTAGACTACTCACTTAGGTTTATTTACTCATTTGAACTCACAAAACTAACCCATAATTAAGTAAAATTAAATATATAACTCAACCTAACACATCCAAATCTAGCCATCTCACAATGACTGAATAGAACAGGCTGAAGCACTGCTTTTTATATCCATCACTCTTTCAAAGCGTACAAACATTTAGTCCTTTGATAAATGGTTTAAAAGCAGGTGCTCTTCATCCAGGGTTGGTACTGTGCATATGTACCTCTTTACGCATTCTCTCAGCCTTGCGGATGTCCAACCGCAGAGCCTCCAGTTTCTGCGTCACCCCCTCCATCCCCTCCTCTTTGTCTCGAAGCTGTCGGCCCAGCCGCTGTTTCTGCGAGTGCAGATCGCTCAGCTTCTCGTTCAGCTCGGAGAACTCCTCCATGGCCATCTTCTTCTGACTGTGAGCATCCTTCAGCTCCTTGGCCTGAACCTTTAGCTTCTCACCCATCTCTAGCATCTCCTAAAAAGACAAAAACGCAAGGATACCTTACAGAAACACAGCTCAGATCATCTGGGTTTGGTACTTTTAGATGAAAGTACCTTATGCAGATCATCTTTCTCTTGTTTGACGCTCTTGAGATGTTTCTCCAAACCTTTGATGACCTTAGTTGAGTCTTGGAGATCTTTACGTGCTCTGGTGGCCTCCTCCAACTGCTGTTCCACTTGACCGGAGTCTGGCATGACGAAACATCACAGAGATCTTACTTATCCTCAATGTGCACCCAGCTAACAGGGAACATTCTGAAAACGTTGGCTAAACTTTCTCAGAACATTGGCAAACTTTCTCTAGAAGTTCTCTCAAAGTTAACAAAACGTTCTTGCAGTAACATTAGTAAAAAAAAATTATGTAATTATATTACTTATTACTTATACTTTTATAAATCATATATATTCTTAAATAGTTCATGGAACATTTTAAAAACTTTACAGAATTTTAAAAAATTTAATAACAAGCTTTCAAATAACATTTTAACCATTTTTGTTACTTAATGAAAACATTACAGAGACGTTCTTACACTCTAAAATTGCTAGCTGGGTAATCAATACAGTACAGTAAAAGAAACAAGACCCCTGACAGAGAGTTGTAAGCGACTATCAAAGCTCTCACCTGCTAATTGTTTTTTTAGTATGTCGATCTCACTCTTTAAACTCCGGATCTCGACCTCTTTATTAGCATTGGCCGGAGAGTCTGAATCAGGATACTGCAGAGCCTGTACAGTCTGAGTGGATTCTATGAAACAGAGAGACAGAAAAAACTATTTAGTGTGTGTGTGTGTGTCAAGCCCTGATAACACTGAAAGTGACTTAAAAGAACGATTGGCAGCTTCTGGCAGTTTAAAAAAGCTTTACTTTATGTACTTTAAGTAGAACTTGTGAGATATTGTAGATACTCAAAAAACCTGAAGAGAAGGTAATGCTTCTGTCAGCGCTTTAGTCCTCACCTTGTAGTTTACGGGTAAGTTCTGTCTTCTCCTGCTCCAAACGTCTGATCCTCCTCTCATAGGCCTCGGAGGCCAGGCTCTCCTCCAGACTTCTCTGAAGATCAGCGTCTACCAGTGGAGGTCCCATGGACTCCCGCAGGCAACCTCGGTCTGACAGTGTGCTGGAGAGCCACACACAAGACTTACTTCAGTAAAGAGTTGAACAGAAATATTTTGTAGGATAATACAAAGTCTACACAAGTGAAAACCAGCCTAGGCTAGTTTAATGGTCTTGGTCTGCCAGGTTGGTTAGGCTGGTCTGTTGGTCGGTTTTGGGTACTTTCCTGCTAGTTAGACCAGCTTCCTGACCAGCTAAGGTGAGGATTATCTTGGCAGGACTGGGAGAGCAGCTTAAACCAGTTAAGACCAGCAAACCAGCTTGCTGAAGCTGTTTTTTAAGCTGGAGGCATGATTACAAAACAATACTCTGACTCACCATTTGCTTGTGTAAGTGAAGCCCACAAAAGGCAGGTGGTGTCCAGAAAATGCTGTGTGAGAGGGTGGAGGCAGCGTCTCCTAAAATATTTCACAAAAATCAATCCAAGATTCAAATATCCATTTAACTCAGTTAAGACTGGAACTGTATCTACAGTCGACTACACAGATGACTGTGGAAAAATACATTCACTTCCTCATCAAAGCTCTACCAGCCAACAGGGAACATTCTCAGAATGCTGGCTAACATTCTCTAAGTTCTCTCATAGTTCTTGCGGTAATGTTAGTAGAATGTTTTTTCTAACATCATATATCATATAAAACGTTATTCTTAAGTAGTGAGTGGAATGTTTTAAAAACATTACAGAATTTAAAAATGCGGTTCTTATAACCAAACAATAACCTTAATATAATGTCTAAGAAACTGGACGTTCTTAAAAACTTTAAGATAATGTTTTGAACTTTTGTTGCCTATTGGAAAAGTTACAGAAACATTTCCATACCCTAAAATTTCAGATGAGACATCAGATCATCTCTGATTGGCCCAAACATAATAAAATTAGACATACGCAGTTTTTGAGGCAATCGTCGTCCACGTCAAAATTTGAGGTGTCTGTGGGGCTGCTGACTTCAGGGATGTAGGGGGCTTCACACATGCGGATGTTGTCCCAGTCGATGCCCACGAAAAACGGGTGCTGTTTGAAGTCATCAATGCCGTTCTGGCCCAGACGATGTTCCCTGCTGCAGATGAGCCGTCGGATCAGATCTTTCGCTTCTTCTGTCACATCCGTCATGTGAAGTGGGAACTGAAAGCGCTCCTGGGAATAAAAAAAGTTACATGAGTAAAATTGACTCTTTAAAGGTGATCTCTTTATAGAGTTTACAGGGATTTGAAGGAATTATTCACCCAAAAATGAATATTCTGTCATTATTTACTCTTGTCTCTTGTCTTTCCAAACTCATCCGTTTATTTTTTGTGGAATACAAAAGAAAAATTTTAAGAATCCACTTGCAGGTCTTTTCCATACATGTGATTACAAAACTCAACAAAACATGTAATTAACATAACTTAAGCACAAGTAGAATGTGGTACTATAAAAAGTATTTTTGTGTTTATAACAGTATTTGAGTTTGAAACACTGAGAAAGAGTTACTGACAGGATAATCAATTTTTAGGCGCACTGTTCCTTTAAGATGTGCTCCACTAAGTTCCTCCAAGTCTTTTGTAGCAAAGCTATGCACAAAACTAAATAAACCTTGATGAAAAGGTGAATTTTTACCTCATTGTTAGGTTGAGATGACTAATCCAGATTAAAATAGTGAAGGAAAGACAGAAACAATGTTTTAATTCAAAGCTTCTACAAATAACTGCTAATTTACGCACTTTTTGTTCCATATTAAGCAAGACACAGACAAATTAGTTCCTGCTAATGAGAAAACCGGGTTACCTACAAATAATAAACTATCGCAAACGGATTTCAGAAAGTCACGCCCACAATTAACACTGTGATTACACGTGCACCACGAATAAACATCAAGTAATCGTCAAATTCCTGTGGCACAAGCTCACCTTGTGGTTCATGATCTTGCCGTAGGTCTCCACCAGAGACTCAGCGTAGAACGGCGTCTCTCCATACAGCATCTCGTACATACAAACACCCAGAGACCACCAGTCACACTCCGGCCCGTACTTTCCCTTCCCGTCCTCCATCGCCTGCAGGATCTCTGGAGAGATGTAGTCTGGAGTCCCCACTGCCACAGAGGACTGGACCTAATAGAAAACAGGTACCAGGTGAGATGACAGGAAGTCGTTAAAAAAAACACAAACTGAGAGCTTGACAATGACATGACTGCACACTGAACTCACAGTTCCATCATCCATGAGTTTGAGACAGGAGCCGAAGTCGGCCAATCGGATGTGACCGTTCATGTCCATCAGGATATTGTCTGGCTTGATATCCCTGATCAAATATAAAACACAAACAAACAATTTAAATATAAAATGTAAGAATCATTTTAAAAATACAACAGTGTGTTTGAGACATTTTAGCATAGAAAATCGTGTTAGTTTGAAAATACTTAAGACTGATCTTAATATTGAGGCTGTGTTTCTTCTGCACGCATGAGTCAGTTAAAATGCGTAATGCATGCATGTGTGGGAGCTGCATACTGAAGACCAGCACTTGCGCATGAGTTAAATGAACTGAAGTCTCTTTTCCTGTAATCAAAGACTGTTCTGGAACCCTCACAAACACCCTAGCAACATGTCTGTCTGTCTCTCATATACACAGACCACAGAATGCAGGTGCAACATGGTAGGTGGGCCGACCAGAAGCCTCTGATGTTCTAATGAGGGTCAAAGGTCAAGGATCATCTGCCTGATCCACACAGCTGAACTGTTCTATTTGTTGCCCCCTTACATCATTCAAATAATGGCCATGAAACTTCCAGACACTGTCAGAGATGTTTTATACAAACTCACGTTCCTTCACCTCAATAAATCATGCAGCTGTCCCACAGGTGGCACAATAATGATTGTTGTAAAAGACATAAGTGAACACACACACACACACACACACACACACTTCATCCATCATGCGAGCTCAAAAACTCTAAAACTCAACACTACTGACATGTTCTGTGTTGCACTTTACAGCTAAACTCTCAAATAAGATGTTAGAAGCTCATACACTGTGTGTGTGTGTGTGATATTCTGTGCTCATGTATTGAGTGAATGCAGCAGTAAAAACCGTTTTTAAGTGTTGATTATTAATTGTCAGCAATGAGCAGGATAAGGTATGTGTGTGAGGTGAGAGGCAGGCGTCACGCAGAGCTCAACAGAAGCATGTATCAGAGCTACAGAGAGACGTCTGTCTGTGATTGTGTGAGGAACTCAGTGGGTGGTGGAACTAAAGCCATTACGGTTTGACCTCCATCTCCACTGAATAATGGAGCGATACTGTCAAAACTGCAATGTGTATAAAAAATACAGCGCTCCAAATTTAAGTGCGTCATATTTCTCATGTAATTTTGCCATTAATAAACCTGCCAGACTCTGACAGGGTTCTGTGGACCAGTAACACAGAATAAAACACACAAAACCACATTTATATTTAATATTTAAACACACTAAACCACATTTTATGTCTATTAAATACTTTCATTTACAACATTAAATCATCATTTTCTCATCAATTACTAATAAATGAATAACCAACACATTGTTTAATTCATTTAATAACATTTTCTAATTAATTGAAACCCTGTATATGTATATAGTCCTTAATTTAAATTCTCCACATACATAAATATGTTCTTATATAAGTATATTAATAAACACATTCTTTACATAGACGTCTCTTTTTTTACATGTGTATTACTGTAGTCTTTATCAGCCGTGTTTTGATTGGCCGTTCTCACCGTCACGGTCGTGACCCACAGCAAACAGCAGAAAGCAAAGCAGCACTGGCTAAACCAATTAAGAGGCTAGCAAAACACTGACCCGCTAACAAACGCTGAACAAACATACAGAGCCCAAACATTAGCATCCAGACTAACACGGTCTCATGCTAACTTTGTGTACAGCAGATAAGGTGAAGTTCAGAACACAGCTGATACTCACCTTATTATATCAAATATATAAAAACAAAAATCTTAAATGTAATGAATTTGTATCACTGGCATTTAATGTCAATTTAAAGTGAAACACGCAATCCGTTTAAAATATTTTACTGGTTATTTCTGAAATATATAATGATAAAAGTA
Source organism: Ambastaia sidthimunki (assembly GCA_036877625.1). Classification (NCBI taxonomy): domain Eukaryota; kingdom Metazoa; phylum Chordata; class Actinopteri; order Cypriniformes; family Botiidae; genus Ambastaia; species Ambastaia sidthimunki. Next base: position 8,490 of record JAZGTK010006564.1, on the reverse strand, counting down.
CAGCAGGACTTTTATACCTCTAAAATGTATTACTGTTTGAAAAGTGGGTGTTAGGGAAAGAGCTTAGAAGTTGATACACTCTGTTTAAAGATTAAAAGCAAAACCGTACATCATTAAATAATGCACAATAAGACCAAGAACATACATATATGTAATATAACAGAAAAAACGTTATTGCAGAAAGTAAACAGGGCAACCTTTGATAACATGTCGTGTTTAAAAACCCGGTGTTTAAACCTGGTGTGCCTCACATCTTTGTTAGACTTGGTTAACCTGGCCTCACGCCTCCTGCTAGACTAAAAGCCATTCACTCTGTAATGGTCCCTTACAGAGGCGGTCCGGTCAGCAGGGGATGGAGTGTGGGTGATTATCAGTGACTGTCCCCGGCTGCTGTCTTAAGGAGCAGCGGACTGCGAGCGGAGGGAGGTAATCCCACTTTAAGAGCACAATAACCATCTGTGAGCACCATCTGGCCTGGCTCATGCCTATCACAGCCAGAGCTGGTCAACTGGAGACAGGAAGAGAGAGAGGTGGGAGGGGACCCATTGTATGGGGGGCTGGATATATTTCAATGATTCTGATTCAGTATTGACCTCAATTTATTACACAGGCGAGAAGATCTAGATGAACGATCTTTTTTAGAAGGTCTTCTAAGAAGAACATAGAAATCTGAACTTTGTAGGTCAAGGCTCTCTGGGGGGAACGTTGTGCTACGAGCTATAAAGTTGCCGCTGGGGTCGCCAAACAAAGCCCACCATGAGGTCATCTATTTACCTCTGCTGTTTAAATCAATGTGACTTTAGCCACATATCCCCAGCTAACAGGGAACGCTCTCAGAACGTTGCCTAAAGTTTTGTCAATGTTATCAAACAGCATTCTTGCAGTAACACTGGTAGAGCTTTTCTTAACATTATATTATATTAAAAAAACGTTATTCTTAGGCTGTTAGTGGAATGTTTAAAAAGTTACAGAATTAAAAAAACGCTTGTCAATAACGTTAAAACAACTTCTAAAAAAACGGAACAATTTAAAGTTCCTAGAACATTCAAAATAAAATGTTACATTTTTGTTACTTAATGTAAATGTTAGGGAAACGTTCTTGCAACTTAAATTGTTAGCTGGGTCTCACTTTGATAGGGGGTCTATCTATAGAGAACAACAGGATATTCCCTCTTGACTTTTGAGGGTGGATGAATCAGTCTTGGTTGTGAATGAAATTCCGGCTTGTTTGAAAGGAGCTGTGAGAAGAACGTCACGTCACACACATGGTGTTGATCACAGCAGAAGCACATACGGCTCTGATCAATAACACACTTCACACCCGCACAATGCAGCAAACACAAAAACACACAGACAGACGCGCGTGGCCTCCTCAGCTGTGACATCCCAGATAATAATTTAAGATTGTAAGAATGTTTCCCTAATGCTTCTATAAAGAAAGAAAATGTTAAAAATGTTCTTTTGAATGTGCTAAGAACCTTTGGTCAAAGTTTTTTAATTCTTTAAGGTTTGTAAAATGTTACACTAACAACTGAAGAATAACGTTTTTGATACAAGTTACTGCAAGAATGTTTTTTTTTAAAAATGGGGAGATAACATTAGCCAACGTTCTGAAAACGTTCCTGTCAGATGGGAGGGGTTGCTCCTCTTCACTGAAGTATGGACAAACACGAGGGCAAATATCTGGCAGAGAGGACCAGGTACTTAACACCACTTACAAGCACAATCTCTAAAATCCTCCACTTTAACAGCAGCTTGGCCTCTCAGTGTAATGAGGGCTGGAGAAGGCCAGAGCTCCAAGCTTTTCCTGGAAGGAGCTTTCAGGTCTTGGCTAATGTTCTGCATGAAGACTGGAAACAATGTGTGAAGACTGTGTTTAATATGTAAACGTGACATGATTTAATTTGAAGAAAATACTGAGTATAATTAAAAGCAAACGCAAAATAAATCATTCCAAAACAGGATTGTCATTTTTGGGTGTACTGTGACTTTAAATCTGTTTTGAAGTGTTTAACATGACTCCGCATTTTTGAAAACTGTGTCGTCTTGACTATTTTCGCACAGCACACCTACCCTCACTTACACAGACACACTTATTCCCATACACACACCCTGCAACGCTGCTTTCTCATACAAAACACACCCACACCAGCCCAATCCCAAGAGACTGATGCACACTGTCCCCACCCTCCACAAAGCGAGCGTGCCAAACTCCCACGAGAGGAGAGCTGACCACACCTCCAACCCCATGATTACTGCTCTAAACTTCCCCCTGCCTGCCCCTCTGGGTGCCCCAAAAACAGTCTGCAATTGGCAGACCACAGGCTGAATCTACATTAGTGAGGAAGAGAACGAATGCATTAAAAAAAAGAGTGTGTCTGTGTGTGTTTACTGGTAAACGCAGTTTACAAGACACAAATGCATATAGTGACATGTATAATAACAAATAAAAAAAATATATTAAATGTTTTTATTTTAATTTAAAGAGAGTCTTCTGTCAGTGTGAGGTTTAGGGGTGGGGTTAGGAGATAGAATATACAGTTTGTACAGTAAAAAACATTACTATGGAGAGCCCTCATAAACCACACATGAAAGTATGCGTGTGTGATTAATGTCTGTTGAAACACACCCAGTTACAAGTTACAGTACAACTTATTCATCTCAGCAAGAGCTCAATTTAACTGGTCCCTGTCATTATGCAAATGAAGAGACCACTTCCTGTCCAATAACTGAAGATGGGTTCCAATCCAATAATCGTTCAGACTCAACACAGTATTTTTTTCATCTCATTTGCTTGCTCTGCTTCTCTGACTTCAGTGCATGCCTGATTTAAAGACCCAGTGAAATAAACATACAGCCTCACGTGTGTATGCTACGGTACTTTTGTTTTGTCAAAACAAAATTTACTTTTAGGAAAAAAGTTTAAAAATGCTCTTCCATAAAACAGATGAAAAATATTGATGACTCATCTTGCACAAGACAAGACGCCCAATTAAATGCTAGCTAGATCAAGAATGCCCCTCCCCTAATTCCATGTTTGTGATGTCACTTAACCATACTGGCTATTTTTTAAATAAAAATGTGCATTACATATACTGTTCAACATCTGGTCGGGTCGAGACTGTAGCTCACCTGTGAACATAATGTAGCTGATGCACAGAGTCAATAGCCAGGACCATCTCAGCCAGATAGAACTTCGCCATGTCCTCAGGCAATCGATCTTCAAACTTACTGAGCAGAGTCAACAGATCTCCCCCTACATAGTAGTCCATCACCAGATACTGGAGGAAAAAATGTGAGGGAATAAGACAAACTAGAGAGTAGACACAAAAGAACATTCCAGATGGACTGGAAAACAAAGATGTCAGACTTTGAGGAATCACGGATAGTTCACATCTCCAAAATTCCCTTGACACTTTGGGGCTTAACTTTGGATTAACCCATTCTGAATTATCTACAGCATTCTTTCATCTATAAAACTCTTCATCATTCACTTCCTCCACTTTCATTCCCTGACTCTCCCACTCATAAAGCAGGAATCACAATGATGAAAAACCCCCTCTTTTCCTGTCACACTTCATAAGGAACAGCCCAATTAAATCAATTCTCTGCTCCAACCCAGCGTCCCTGGAAACTTCATAACTAGTAACTGATGATTATCATATTATCTCTCCCTCTGCAGCTTATCAATGACAAATGACAAAACCAGACGGTTCAGTTGCTTCATCACTCATTGTGCCTTTGGGACGCCATGAGCCGATTCATTTCCACAAAATAAGTCCCGTAACTCAAAGTCAACGTGAACAGCAGAGTTCTCACGCACCAGGTTATGCTCGTCCTGGAAAGCGTAATGTAACGTTGTGATCCACTGGCTGTCCCCGTTAACCAGCACGTCTCGCTCCTCACGAAAACACGCAGTCTGTGGAAAGCGTTAAAGAAAACCATGTTTCACTGTCAGCTATCAAACACTTAGAATGTTGGTTTTAAATGGTTTGACATCATGGGTGAGTAACACTGTACTAGACAGCTAAGAAATAACAAATATCAAGCAAATAGCACAAACGTTGCACCACCAGAGTTAAATGTCTGGTAAAGCTTGCTGACAGGACAACGTTTTAAACATTATATAAAAATTGGTTTTGAGAAAAACAGAAAACAGATGTAATTTACAACTTAAATCATTCCGTAACTTTAGGCCACATCAGCTGATTAAAACAAGATCGTGACTCTATCAAGTGCCGTCAGATGGAACATCTGCCCACCTCAGCTCTCTTCAGCATCTCCCACTTGTTGAGAATCTTCATGGCAAACACTTTGTCTGTGTTTTTCACCTTTACTACAGCAACCTGTGAGGAGGACAAGAGCACAACTGTCAAAACAAGGCTGGAAACACTCTTTTACACAAAGATACCAGGCTGGGAGCCACTATTAGCATTTCAATAAATACAGCAAATCATGGGCAAAACATAATAATGTCCTAATCTCTACTGTTAAAACTTGTGTAACTAATCCAGAATATGATTTATGCTTGCAAAGCACAAGTAATCCTATTAAAACTAAGAGGAAATAACTTTTTACACTTTGAAGAAATGTATTAAAACAATAACATTCTGTACCTTGTGTTCCTTTCTCAACACAAACCAGAGAATGAATTGATCGAAATTTCCAATACTGATCAAAAAGATCCTGAATAATACTGAACTGATATCTTTTGATACTGGTGTTGATAGTTGCATCAGATCAAAATGAAAATGTGTGTTCCTAACACAAAGCAGATGAGGTTCAGTCTGTTTAATGATGAGCTGATCATGTCTGGCTGTTCTCTGCACTGATTTGATCAGGAAGGAGAAAAGTGTTCCTGGCTGTCTTAATCGTTTCAAACTGCACTGCTCTTTGTTTTCATCTAGTCATCTAGTATGTGATGATGTCTTTAGAGAGCCCACATATATGTGTGTGTGTGTATGCATATAAATGTGTGTACATGCATATTTGTACACATGGAAAAATTGCAATGGTAATAAAAAACCTATTTTATTACTTTAGTCACATTTTTCTTTTGTTTGAAATAATTTTTTTGCTCAAGTACATAAATATGAACCAAACTTTTTAAAACTTTTCACCAAATGCGATTCACCAAAATATCTTCAAATTCGAAATTCTGTAGCAGCTACTGGCTCAGAAGGCTAAACAGGAAATGATGTCATAGGCCCTTTGCCTGCTTGCCCAAGCCTCCTAATCCACGAGCAGATGAAAGTCTGCGACTGATTCTCAGTGTGTAGCGTCTCTTTGCACGTTTTCTCACAGCTGTTGTGAGCTGCAACTTCCTCTCTCGTGTTGTTTTGGAACGGCTTCACGTCAAGCGGTCCAGACTTTCTGCTGGTTTCCAGAAGCTGTTGATTCCAGCTGGACTGAAGTGAGAAGACACTCGGCTGGAAACCCTGTTGAGTGCTCTGTCGGATGAGAATGTTCCCAGTGGGTTGAGATCATCGGTCACCAGCCGTTGCGAAGTAAAATAGAGGGACTGACACATTTTGTCCTTTCATATCTACTTTAATTCATGTTGGATGTTTCTAGCAGAATTTTCACGATGTACACTAACACAACTCGGGTACACAAACCTGTTTTAGTCACTGTGAAATAAACCTCAATGAACATTCCATAAAGCCATTTGCTGAGGTTTTAGAAGCTCAATGTTCCCACTTATATGACCAGAGCTTACAAAGTAACCTAATATTGCTGGTTTTCCTGGCCTACCTGTCCACCACACATTCCCTGATGATGACATCACATCTCTGTGAGGAAACATCACCAGCCTCAGGCTCCTAAAACTACTAAATAAAAAATGTTCTGCAACATACGTGTGCTTACGAAAAATCAGAACATATTTGCATACAAGACATCGAGAGACTCTTATGGATGGAAAAACCTGGAATGTCTGGAAAAGCACAAGTACAATACAAACCTCTCCAAAAGCTCCTCGTCCAATCACCTTCAAGATCTCAAAGTCTTCTTTGCGCAAGCGCATCTGTTTTACTTTGCTTGTGAAAGGTTTGGCTGTAAAAAAGAAAAAAAAGAGAAAAATTTGTCTTGATGAGAAAATATAAAACAGCTGGTCTTAAAAATAATACCCAGCCAACAATATTAGGGTCTAAGAATGTTTCCATTGTTATTTTAAATGTCTAGTTATTTTAGAGAAATGTTATGTTAACGTTACTGCTTTGTTGTAAGAATGTCTTTCAATCATTTTTAATTCTGTAAGGTTTTTAAAACATTCCACTAACTACTTAGGAATAACGTTTATATTTTATATATAATTCTCCTATAATTTACTCACGTTCAAAATTAATGTACTGGGTGCTTTTTCAAAATATTTTCCACAGAAGAAAAACTCATCCAGGTTTAAAATGACATAAGGGTGAGTAAATGATGTCAAAATTCATCTTGAGGTGAACTAGTACTTAAATGACAGGGTATGTGGTGTTATAAGGAGAGTAACAAGCTATATTTGATAAAACCACAGATGTCAACATTCGAATGAGTAACTTGCCCAAATGGCCATCCAGACACAAATAACCTGCAGAAAGCATTTGCACACTGCTATTATTTTCTGTCTGTGGTTATGACATGTTCCACTTGTCATGTCCATGCAGATCTTGGCTCATCTCCGATTGTAACCATCCCGGAGAGAGGCCTGAGACTCTGGATCAGATACGGGAAAACACGGGAAAAGAGAACGACAGCGGATGATCTCACCCGTGCCGTGATGAAGATAAAACTCTGCAATGCTGATCCTCAACACAAACACGCCACCCACATCATCATCAGCCTGTGGTTTAAAACTTCATCTCATGATGATGTAAGAGTGACCTTCTTGCTCAACATACATATTTTCACAGCCTCATCTGACGGTTCCCGCACACATCACTGAACCGTGATGCAGCAAAATGTTTTCTTGCGAGCGACGCAACACTCTCATCCAATCGGTGCCTCGCAGGCAGGGTGGGGCGTCCCTGTTGCCATAGCAACAA